>WEDG01001768.1:290000-292510 GCA_017591395.1 Schistocephalus solidus
CTGGGACGCAGGGTTACCCGGGATCCACAAACAGCCGAGAAAAGCGCAGAAAATGAACAACCGGGCATGTGTTAGGATCTGCCGCGATGTTCCAGCTGATGTGTCAGTGGTCAGGTTTTGGGGCACGCAACCAGACGAAGAACAAGACATTCGGGTTACAGGACTGAAAGTGGAAGGGGTGGTATTGAAAGATTAATAACATGCCGGGACCAGTCGCTTCTCCTTCCCGGGGACATTTTCCTATGAACAAAGGATTTTCACGTCCTAAAACCGAACTTATTTGAATGGTTTATGCACAGCATGTAAGCAGAGAATTTCAGCAGAAACCAGCTTGAAGTCCTTGAAGAGTTTTTGAAGAAATTGTGATGGATTAGTGGAGAAGCTGCAAATAAAACTATGGCTTTGATGGATACTAACAGCACATAAACAGGTAGCGTATCCCAAAAAATAGTAGCTGAAGTTCTGAAATGTGTTTTCCATAAGGAAGGCATACTTAATTAGAGTTTTTCTGTCGATACAGGGAGCCCTAACAGCCCCCCCCCCCTCCATAACCGGCCCAAATCCAATAATGTGCCCATTCCTCACACCCCAGTTGGTTGTCTGTCCTTGTCTGTCCTGTAGCACAAATTGGTCATCTGACCATTTCATTTCGCCTCTGTTCATTTAGTCTGACGACGGGTTGGTGTTAACAACTTGAAAATTCACGAGTACAACTCTATTTTCCAACGAGCACTTTTTTCTTCAATATATATATATATATATATATATATATATATATATATATATATATATATCGGGTAAATAATTTCTGAAATTATTAAGTGCAGGACATGGAGTCAGGTGATTCGGACATGACTTTTATAGGGTCAGACCCGAAATTTCAATGAACATTTGGGTCGAAGACAATCAACCACTGTGAAATAACCACGTAATGCCCATTCTACAAACAAGTAGTACTACAAGTAGTATGAATCTTATATGGTAAAAGACGTTTATACCGAAATTACTTCCAACATAGATACTAGCTAAAAGCCCAGACACGTGTTTCGCCGATGTTTCTGCTGCTGTGTTACACAGCAACGAGGGATTCGGCTCCTCAGTGGGTCCCCCAGCGTTATCTATGCGGTTTCTGGTATATGGACTCCAGAGAATAATCGGGTAAAATAATTTCGGAAATTATTAAGTGCAGGACATGGAGTCAGGTGATTCGGACATGACTTTTTAGGGTCAGACCCAGAAATTTCAATGAACATTTGGGTCGAAGACAATCAACCACTGTGGAATAACCACGTAATGCCCATTCTACAAACAAGTAGTACTTCAAGTAGTATGAATCTTATATGGCAAAGACGTTATACCGTACTTCCGACATAGATACTAGCTAAAAGCCCAGACACGTGTTTTCGCCGATGTTTCTGCTGCTGTGTGACACAGCAACGAGGGGTTCGGCTCCTCAGTGGGTCCCCCAGCGTTATCTATGCGGTTTCTGGTATATGGACTCCAGAGAATAATCGGGTAAATAATTTCTGAAATTATTAAGTGCAGGACATGGAGTCAGGTGATTCGGACATGACTTTTTAGGGACAGACCCGAAATTTCGATGAACATTTGGGTCGAAGACAATCAACCACTGTGGAATAACCACGTAATGCCCATTCTACAAACAAGTAGTACTACAAGTAGTATGAATCTTATATGGCAAAGACGTTATACCGTACTTCCGACATCGGCAGTTTCGACCGTCGATTTCGACGAGGTCCACCGTATGCTCCACACCAGGTGGTGCAGGGACGGTGACTTGCGCGTGAATTAGTTTTAAGTGATAGTAGCCTTGCGCTGCAGCTACCACACTCTCTCCTCCTTCCCCACCTGAGCCCGGTGTCAAGACAGAGTCAAGAAGACCGGAGATGGGAGAGGGCGCAGGTGGCTGGCGCGGCCTGAGCCGCCCCTGGGCGTGCCACCACACCTGGCTCGGATCCCACAGAGTGGGGGTGCCATAAAGACCATATTAAGAAGGAGCCATTGCAGCCTGACTCTCAGTCCGCCAGTCAGCCACTCCACACAAAACACACATTGGGCTGACCACGCGGTCCGAGTTATCCCGTCAGTTGGCAACCTTCCAAGCCACGGCTTTTAGCGCACCGTGATAGTTTCAAGCGCGTCAGATTGTTTATAGTGAGGAACATGCGCTGAGCTGTCGACCTCACTCTCTACCCCCACCACCACAGTCAGACTACTGTCCGAGCCGATCAGTTGCCTGATGTGGGAGTGGGCGCATTGGCTGACGGATCGGCGTACCCGTCTTCGCGCGCCACAGCACGACCTGGCCCCCATAACGCACACACACCAGGATTCACAAACTCAGGGATATGGAGCAGCCATCGCCGTCTGACTCCCCAGTCCACTGGTCAGCCACTCGACACACACAGCACATACACTGAGCCGACGGCGTGGTCTGGTGGAAGCGTTAGATTGGCAAAACTTCCCAGCCGCGGTTTCTAGGAAACCAT
>WEDG01001769.1:0-47901 GCA_017591395.1 Schistocephalus solidus
GAGATAAATTTGAGGAAGTGGTTACAAAGGTGATGTGTGGTACGGAATACTGGACAGTTTGACCGTCGAGTACAGTATATTTGAGGGAGTCAAAATTCTCATCGCTAGAGTTTGAGGGTTTCAAAGAGGATCTTTTGAACTGTGCCATGTTTAATCCCAAAGTCCTTTACAATTACATAAGGCAGAGCACGCGGAACAAGTATAAAATCCTACTATTGCGGACTGTTTAGTGCACGGAAATCCCAGAAGACAGGGATAAGGCTGAACATTTTTCTCAGTTCTTCCGATCCGTCATAAAAACAGAACCGGATCTTTTTCCCTACCATGTGTGAAGATGAGGTAACGTTTTCTATGGAAACAGTCCACTTCCCCGGAAAAATCATTCAGGAAGAGTCGCTTAACCTGAAAGAGTCAACCTCTCCAGGCCCTGATACAATTCCGGCCAGGCTTTGAAGGAGCTCGCTTCTGAACTAGCCAAACCGCAAGCCTTACTCTTCCAGGTTTCGTTTGCTACAGGGTGTCTACCCGCCGATTGGAAGGCTGCAACTATCACTCCGCTATTCAAAAATGGCAGCCGAGCGTCTGTGAATAACTACAGACTGGTGAATGTTTCCTCCATTTGCTGCAAAATCATGGAGAAACAAAGCAAGGAAGCGTTGGTGCAGTTCCTCGAGCAGAATCACCTCCTCTCCGATGCCCAACATGGCTTTTTTAAGTGGTAGGTCTTGCTTTACGAACCTACTCTTCTCACTTGAACGCTGGACCAAAGCACGCGACGAAGAAAAAATGGTGTATGCCATCTACATCGACTTTCAAAAGGCCTTCGACAGCGTTCCTCACCAACGTCTCTTACGTAAACGGCGCAGCGTAGGTGTTGGTGGAAGCCTTTTCGTAGGGAGCAAGAACCTTTTGATTTGACGGTCCCAAAGCGTACAAGTCGGACGCAAGCAGTCCCCAGAAGGAACGGTGGTGAGTGGCTTCCAACAGGGCTCAGTTTTAGGCCCCACATTATTCCTGGATTTCATCAATGATTGTGTCAGGGACCTTTACTGTGATGTCCTCTTATTCGCTGACGACATAAAACTATGGAAATTTGTTGACGATACGGCAGACGAGGAACATCTGCAACTGAACTTGAACAGGCCCGAGGATTGGTCAAACCGCTGGCATATGCCATTAAATGCTAGTAATTAGAATTTTTCGAATTGGCTGCAGTGGAGCCTCCAGCCCGATAGTTTACTTTCTAAATTGTACACCATTGCAACCAGTTGACAGCCAGAAGGACTTGGATGTGTGGATTCCATCTTCACTCAAACCAACACTGAACTGCACGAAGGTGGCCAAGTCAGCTATTTCTGTATTGCAACTCAGCAGGCACGCCATTATGGGATTTGACAAAGACAATTTCTCCAAAATATTTGTAAGCTTCGTGTGGCCGCCCCTAGAATATGCCATACAGTCATGGCGACGTTGGACTGTCAAGGATAGTAACGTCTTAGAGAAGGTCCATGGGTGGGCGACAAAAATAACTAAAGGCCTGCGAACGCTAACCTATGAAAACAGACTATCGACTCTCAACATATTTCCCATTTCCTACAGACAACAACGAGGAGATCTCATGTTAACCTTTCACACGATGAATGGCTTGGACTGTTACTTTATTCACAATGAATTTTGCACTCTGACTAACACGCCAAACTTGTGAGGTCCCCTTTAAAACTGCGCACATGTAAAGCAAAGGGCCAACGGCTGCAAACACTTCTTCAGTAACAGAGTGGTTGCAGCGTGGAACGCTCTGCCCGCGGATGTTGTTCTCTCTACCACCATGAATTCCTGTAAGCGCGAACTCGACGCTTATCAAACCCCCCTTTTATCCAAATGGGATGCAATCTTACTACTCACAATAATTGAGTAGTGTTTTAAGTATATTTTGCCGATTAGCAAATGGCTGCTTGTTTTTCCCATGTCATGATGGAAACAACGTCTTTTTCTATTTTCCTTCATATCGATGTTTTCTTAGCCAATTTGCAACCAATTACAGCTCAAAGGCGTTCGCCTGGAAATGAGGGTACGTGAACACATACCTGCCTGCTTAGGTAAAGGTGAAACTAGATCATTCTGTTCACGCACATCTAGTTGATACTAACCACTGCATTGATCCCAAAGAAGCCTTTCATGCTCTCTACCGGACATCAGCCAACTTCTCTAAAGGCCTACACCAACGGGTGCTAGCAAAAGCCGAGGCAGTGGCTACGTGGTTAACAAATCCAACATTGTGCTATCAGAAGACGCTCATCCAGGCGCTCTCTCTTCCGTGGTTGACAAGCACTTCAGGTGCTGTCCACACGCTGTCCCCGCCTCCCTGATGACATTCGTTTACTCCACGTATTGGACAGTGATATTACTTCCCTGCGCTCGATCCCTGAACTTTGCTCACATCCTACCCTACCTTCCCCTTCCCCCAGTCCCAGTGACCTCAACCCGCCGACTTCGCCAGGCGGCTGGCGTAGTAACGATGATTATTAATCATAAAACAATTTGAAACCCTGTCTTTTCTTCATGTTTTCATTATTTATGTAATTGTACCGATCCGATGCTGAGTTACCGAAAACACGTGTTTGCCGAATGTAATTTTCAAATTAAAGTTTAGTTGTAAAACTTTTTCGAGAAGAACAATGAAACACGAACTTTCGGACCCAATACTACAGCCTTGCCAATCTGACGCTTACACCAGACCACGCAGTTTGCCCAGTGTATGTGCTGTGTGTGTCGAGTGGCTGACCAGTGGACTGGGAGGCAGACGCCGATGGCTCCTCCATATCCCTTGATTTGGTGAATCCTGGTGTGTGAGTTATGGGGGCTATGTCGTGCCTGTTTCACTTAACGAGCTTGACTACACGAAATAATGTGATTTGGATGTGCTCGCATTCTTACAGAAGCAAAAAAGATTAGTTGGAAATCTTTAGCACTTGAAACCCTTACAAAATCTCATATTTTATCAAAAAACGGTATTTTTTCCTTCTCTCAGAGTAGGTAAGCTAACTTTGCTTGATTAGGCTGTGGGTCATTTGATAATAAATATAAAGGGGTTTTCACTTTGGCAAAGTATGCTTCTGCAACCCTTCTTATTCGGCAAATAATGCTTCTTCGACTCCCCTAAGAATAAAATCAACAGACAAGCGTGTAATTCCGGAACGGTGGCAATAAATGTAGGATATTTTAAAGGATGGAACAGGGTTTTACTGCGTTGAAAATGTGTATGTGTGCACCACCATCATTCAGCTGAGCTGGTTTATAGGCATGCAATTAACTCGTATTACGCGCCTACCTATTCACGCCAACCTAAACCTAACCCTATCCATTGTGTTCACTGTGGATAGTATTCATTGCCGGAAATTAAAGGCTCATTCCTTTGTTAGAGAGAGCCGTTATCGGTGGTGAATGTAGATCCAAACTATAAAAACGACTCAACAAATTTTATGTAGAAACGATCCCTTATTTCCATAAATTTGTGTTCATAGTTGCCAATAGGATTAATTTCAACTTTTCAGGTCATTTTTATTTCGGAAAAATTATTTAATAAATGTCGTTATAAAATTGTCTCTTTAAATTCTTTGTACGATTTGAAAAATTTACGATATCACGCATTCAGAAAATAGCCCAATTTTGTAGAGCTGAAGGTTTCTCCTACCTCACAAAGCTTTGTACTGTCTACAGATATCAAGATGGATTTATTTTAGGATCAATTAAAAAGCAATAATTGATAACGATTAGATTTAATCAGCTGCAGGAGATACAAGGTTTTGGAAAATTTAATTTTTAAGTTCCATTCTCACTGCCGTTTAACAAAAATTCCCACTTCAGCTTCTATAGCTGAGTTGCCTGCACAATATCTGTATTTTTCACAATTTACTCGACATTGTTTAGTTGCCTTTCCCTAAAAATTTGCATTTCAAGACTCAGAAGTAGACAAGGAGAACATAAGATATTCGGATATTCCCATGCCAGTTTCACCTGCCTGTTGGTATTTGACTGGTATAATAAATGAAGATCTAATTCGTCCGGTGCTTCATCATTGGCTCGAGGGAGCAATGGTGATTTGATCAGGAATCGTGCTTCAGTAAATATATAAGTGCAAAATCTACTTTGCCGTATCATAATTAAATTAATCGGTTCTAAATAGAATGAAATGTTTAGGCATCTGGGTATGCGTGACAGCAAAACAACTGATGAGGTATAATTGACCCGTAACATGGCAAGCACACAAAAATCTTGATCTCCTCATTTATTAGTTCACACTTAAATACGGGGTCTCACACTTTACATAAGAGGAATTAAACCTTGCCTTACCTAACCTAATAAGGCCAAGTGCTGGATAACCTATCATATCAAAAGTATGATTGCTAGTTCGGTGTGGTAATTTATAGAGGATCAGATATGATGTGTGTTCCCCACTTTTCCATTCCTCACCTTCTACCGGTAAACTAGCGGCATCAAGGAGATAGGAAGTAGAATAGAGCTTACTGACTAACGTAGTGTGATGCCGTCGTGTGCAATTACCACACGCATTTCGATAGCTGAACTGAAACAAAGAAGACTCCAGATGGGATCTGAGATCTCACGCAGACGACAGTTGCCGTGCAGGTCCCACCAACAAGCTGTCCCTACACCTTGACCCTTATTTGACAAAAGGGCTTAGTCTTTCAGTGGTATCAAGGGTCAAGAAAGACTGGGAAAATGTTTTTGAAACGAATATGTCTTCCGTTTTATCGTCTCTCATTCGATGGCTTTATACAATAGCTGCAGTACAAGGCGGGACGTTCATATTTCATGCTGCGACTAGATGCGAACTACGAATGCCCCACCCTAACAAACATATCTGTATTAAACGCCCACAGAGCGGGATCCCATAACCTAAAAATTGGGGTTATGGAGTCAGCTATTGACTGGATCTGTGTTTGAGAAATGAGGTTTGAGGAATTGCTGGGGAACGGCTAAAAGACGGCCAGAAGACGCAACTTAATGAAGGTGGAATATTTAGGTTACAAGACCTTTCTACTTTAAGCATTGTAGTAAAAATAAATGTTCAATATTATTGTCAAAGCAAGCGTATACAAAGATGTTTACAGTCTCCAACCTTTTTCACGACCGAGCTTCAGCAGCCCCTATCGTTCATAAGAGCACCAACCAAAACGGATATGCCACCGTTAGAATATTTGTTTCGAAAATATATAAGGAAACGGTGGTGTCATGTTACAACTAAAATCAAACGAAAATCGGGTAAAAAGGCAGCATCGAATAGAGGAGTGTGAAAATAAGCAGATAAGGAATTACTAGGGCAAGACAAAAATTTACCAAATTACCAAGTTTTTTTAACGAAGCCAACGTTTTCATCCAGTATGGACGTAAGAAAAATTGGAAAAACAATCTCAGCTCATGAAACATCTTTCGGCAAGTATGCCTAGCTTTGTAAAAAGGAACAATTGTTTGATTTAAGGAATTCACCAAACATTCCAGAGTTTATTGATGACAAGTTGAAAAAGGGTCTCCATTTTAACATCAGATAAACAGCCAGTAAGACATTTACAGGACGCCTTGGTTACAGCATCGACCTCACACACGTTTATTCAGATTTAATTTTGAATTCCCTATAGTAGCATCCATCAGGTAACCTTTTAAGGAAGACTATTTGCATGCCTATAGGACAAGTTCTTTGTGATTAATAGCTGTGACATTTGTATTTTTATGCCAATCCTACAAAGCTAAGCCAGAATTCTTCAAGAGCAAAAGTTACCTTTGAAAATTTAAAATTTTCTGGATCATTAACGCTTAATGTTCATATGCTTACCCCTCGAGCGATCTTGCTTCGATGCGAGCACCATTCTATGCGGAGCCGGCGAAAGCGAAGTGCCGAGCTGGCAAAGTAAAAGGAATTGAAGGATGGGCAACAAATCCACGGTGTAACTTAATAGAATTGAATGCCTTCGAACTTCAAAGTTTCGACCTAATATGCCTTAGGGAAGTTTCAAACCAAATAACACAACACGGGAACTCCCTGAAGGACAAAGTGAATGGCTGTCTTTCCTTATCCAGAGGGTATATATATAGCTAAATGAGTAACATTGAGCCCTTTTTTACGACGAGAATTTCTAAAGGCAGCATTATATCTTTAAGTATTCTATCATAAAAGTCTAAAAAGGTTTTGAACATGAGGTTGGGAAACGACTTATTTTAAAATTTCATTCAAGCTGCTTAACACAACCAATTTATCAAGTGTCTGATGATTTCAAAAACCATATGGCCAAAGCTGCTAAAGTCAAATGTTAAGGATGCATTTATAGTCACTCCTTAAAATCGAGTTACAGCTATAGTTAAAAAAAACTATAAACGAAGAAACATTACTATTGCAGGAATCACTTAATTCTTGTTTTTGAAATTCTGTTTGTAATTAAACTACCAAGAGAAGAGACAAATAATTCCCTTCGACAAGTATTTTTGTCTGCCTGTGAGTATGGTTACTAGAAATCAGTGTTTCAGATATTATTTTGAGAGCATTGTATTAGAACTAGAAAACGGAAGCACATTCGCTTTGCATTTCCCTTTTCTTGGGGTTATGCAAGCATCAAGCACGTAGGAGTATAAAAAGTAGTGGAAAAGCTTTAGGCCCTCTGACGTGCGAAAGCCCGGAGCTAGCAAGCGAATCGCGTGCATTAACTAAATATATATTCCTGAGCAGGTAAGATTGTCGCAGCGCTTGTGGTCGTCTTGTTTCACTTACCGCAAAGGAAACAGAATTGACATGCTTATCCTCGCATACAGGAGTAGGCGAAGTGACTGAAAAATAGAAATTCATCATTAGAACACTGTGACTGGCCTAAGTAGTTTCAGTTGCAATGACCAGCAGGTTCAAGAAGGCTAGGGAGATTAGTCCTCCCCTCAACCCCAGGCTTAAAGTCGGCTTTAAGAAGTCGACGAAATCGCGCATAAACAAGTTGAGACATGCAATTCGGTAAGACTAGTTCTGCTGCTCCATGGGCGAACATTTAAATGCTGAAGGAGGAGGGTGGCAAATCGAATTGCCAAAAACGCAAGTACAAGGGTAAGCCCCTCTTTTGTGGTGCTAATGTGCCCTATGACGTACTAATCAGCTTGATTCTTTGCAGCAGGTGACATGATATCAACCGTGAGCACTTTAGTTAAGTGACTGAAAATTAAAAGCGGCGTCTTTTTTCGTCGGTTAGGATACCTGAACGAGAACGTAGATCTACTTTATTTCGAGACGAGTTTGACGGTCATTTCACACTCCCGGGTGACTTCCTTAGGCAATTCCTCTAGTCACCTATTTTTGATAGCATAATAGTGAAGTCAGAGTTAACATATATTCATGTTTTAAAGAATAACAAATTCAGTCCTGAAAAAAACACATAACTATGATGGTTATCCCAGCGCAATCAGCTTGCTAAAGGGGATTCCAACGTATCGATTTCGGAGCATGTATCTTCTCCAAAGGTTCTTTTGTATCTTTGTCTAGACTGATTTATCGGTACATATTTGAAGCTCCTGAAATGTTGCCAAAAATGCTGAGAGTTTGACACTCGTTTCGAAGATATCCACTCTATGCATCGCAGCGGGGTTGTGGAAGGACGGCGGTTTGCAATGCACAGTAGACTTGCAGTGAATTTACCTCATTGTCTGTTACACTCCCCATCTGCTAAAGGAAACCCATTTACACATGCAATTGTTGGAAACTTCCACAGGTTTAAGCAAGCATAACCAAAAAGTTGAGGTTATGAGACAATGCATAATACCACTTTGCCATTCTAGACTCTCGAAGGAGCAAAGACCTCAAGGGAATAATTTACACAAATAAATCCCATTCTATTAGGCCGAAGGCAGGATAAAGCTGAGTTTACACGCAGAATAATAACTAACAGGAAGGGTTATAAGGCATTTAATCCACTTTGAGTATATTTTGCAGTTTTTGTGTCAGACATCTAATCGAACAGTAGCAGCCTGCGATGAAAACTTATTTTTTGTCATGTCGCATAGTTGCAATTGCTGGTTTTCACGATGACAGCTTTCTTACGTTATTCTGCTTCGCGCGTTTAGTGACCTACTGCACGAATGTAAGATTTTATTTTATAAGGAAGGCAGTTGGATTAAAGAATGATATCCTCACATATTTCCACGTGGTTATTAAATGCGTACGAAACTAAAAAAATAATTTCAGCAATAAATATAAGGTTTTTGAAAATTGTCAGACTTAATTGTGAAAAAGTACTTGTCTGAGCAGAATTCAAACTTACGACAATAAAGACAAGGCTATCGCACAGCCTTTATTCTAAAAAGTCTGTACTGATGTCATAAAATATTAAATGAAATTCTGAAATGCGTTTTCAATTAGAAAGTGTTACTTAGCTGTGGATATATTATCTTTTATCATGCAACATGATCCCCGATAATTCACGATTCCGACATTCTAAGGAGCCTCCCTTTAGCCAACCTCAGTAAAAAATGATGACAAAAGTAGTATGCATTGTCCACTGATTTTCGATACCGTTATAAAATTAAGTATATTTTATGGAAAAAGTTTAAAAATATCATAATTTTAACCGTTGAGATAATGACAAGTTTCATGTACCTGCTTGAATTATCCGCAGAAGCCTCGACATTTTGACTACCCTCCAAGAGGTTGTTATTTAAGCGAAAACGCATCGAGATCCCCGGTTGGTTTTAACAATCCTCCATAAATGGTGTTCTGTTTACTAGCCAATTTAGGATATTTTTCTTTAAGATCCTTAAGATTTTAAAATCAGACGCCTTCTGCTCAGGTAATAATTATACTGGCACGTATACTAAGTCGGCAAGAACAGCTAAACACTCAAGTAATCCTACGTTTATAACGAACAGCTATAAGGCCTGTAACTGAAGTTTTACATGCTTTAGTTTCTGGACGTGAATTGTAGTATTGTCCTCGAAGAAAATAACTGGTCATCTTTTCCTTCTTTTCTTTGCACATGGTAGTTTGACCTTCATTTTTTTTATGATGGCCACTTTATACTCCACAACCTGATGGTGAATAAACGTTGATTCAAACTGGATTATAGTGAGAGTAGACTTGCGCTGAATCTATCTCACTCTCTGTTCCACTCCTCCAGCTGGACCCGATGTCAAGACAGAGTCAAGCAGACCGGAGATGGGACAGAGCGCAGGCCAACGTACTGTGGTCCAACACAAACAAGAACACAACAACATAAGGGAGTGACGGCTTGGATCCCAATTGAGTGGGACTGCTTTAAAGGCCACAGTAAGAAGGAGCCATTGCAACCTGACTTTCAGTTCGCCAGTAGTCAATTGCGCAAAAACTAACAAGTTGGACTGACCACGTGGTCCGAGTTATTCCGCGGTTGTCAACCTTCAAAGCCACGGCTTTTAGTGCAACGTAATAGATTCAAGGGCATCAGATTGTTTATAGTACGGAAAATTCCGCTGACAGGATTGGCGTACCCGTCTACGCACGTCAATTTACGACCTGGCCACCAGAACGCACCAACCAGGATTACCTAAACCAGAGGATATGAAGGAGCCATTGCCCTCTGACTCCCAGTCTACTGGACTCATAACACAACACACAGTGTGCTGACGGCGTATTCTGGTGTAAGCATCAAAGTGGCAACTTTCCAAGTCACGTTTTCTAAGAGATCGTTATATTCTCAGGTACCTGATGCTGGGGAGGTGTTGTGTATAGATTTTTGGAGGCCGTGTGCGCTGACGTGGTTCAGCCTACGGTGGTTAACAGCAGGTTATCGTGGAGGCTCATATGACATTATAGGCCTATACGGTTTGTAAAGTCGCGGGAGCAGTGAGGGTAGTGGAGGCGGGCGTGGAGACTGTATGTCGGAGCCCAAGGGACTGGTTCACCAGTCTCGGTGCGATGAATTCGCAGGTGACCAACCAGGTAGAAGCGTGAGGTGAAGTTGTGAGCGCAGTGTGGGCAGTGTGGGCAGGAGAAACCGGGAGGGGTTGGGGGCGTTGCAAGTCTGCCATTAAAACTATGCATGAATTGATCGGACCTAACTGTAAAAGCTCAATGGGTTCTGTGGGATACGAACCTAAACTAACTGATCAAACCTCTGGACCTACGATATCCCGGCCCAGAGCCGTGAGTATAATCACATGTCAGTGATTAAGTCAGCAAGGTAGTCATCAGAAAGTCAGCTTACAGAATCAGATTTTGTAAAGTTCATGCGTTGCTGTAGGGTAAGTAGGTAAAGAATCAAATATGATTAAACTGACGATCTCGTCGTTAGATTATCGTAAGTAATGGAGCTCATGATATGTTGACCAGAATTATAAAATACTTTTTAGATTTGTAAAAAGTACTTAAGTGGATTTAAAATCAGTATCAGTATATTTTAAGGAGATGAAGGTGAGTCACCTTTGAATTCCCTATTTGTACATGCGAGTTGTGGTTTTAAAAAATAGTATCTCGATATGTTGGCGAGGCCAACATAGTTGAAAAAGAGCAGACAGTAAAAAAAAACTCCCGGAGATATTTAGGAGAAAAAAACTGTCGCCCTTGAGGGGGGGGGTCCAACGGGGGGCATTGCGGAGGTCACATGAATCAGCCAGATGCTCCCTTGCTGATTGCAGAGCCCGTTGTGGGATTTCAAAGGCGAAAATATATGCCCAGATCATCCTCGGTCCATTGCGGTTCGAACCAAGTGAGAACGTTCATACACCTCATGGACAGCGGCCGCCAGGTCCAGCTGATGCGAACACTCACGGTGTCACCAAGGTGTGCAAATAATTAAGCAGCGAAGACCTCGAGGACCCCAGCATGGGAATTATTAGTATCAGTATCAGTACCAGTATGGGAGAGTGCAAGACCTCAATCGAAAATAACAAACATAACAAACATAAAAAATATCCATTATCATTCGGCATAATCCATGACAGTTCAAACACACCAGAATGCCAGTTTTTGAATGAGCTAATTTATGACCGACTGCAACAGTTACATCCGGTAAAAATGATTGCATAAGGATTGTGAATTTTTCATATTGATTTGCGATGCCCCGACAAATCTGAATATATTTTATGGAATAATCATTAAAATATGCTTTTCTCTATTTTGTGATAGAAAATTATGATTTTATCAAAATGCATACTTAAAGAGAAGGTATTTTTCAGTAAGGAAGGTCTAATTATGAGATTAAGTAAATGGAAAAATGTCAATTCAAATAGCATCGTATCTGTCAGCTTAGTAATGTTTAATATAAAGTATGCAATATTGTTCATATTAGGATGATTTAAGGTCAGCGATGATACGCATGTAAGCATTAAGGAAGTAAAGCTTAGTTAAAGTGCGCTTTTGACTATTCATCATCAGGTATTTACAGTAATATAAGGAAGAGCAGAGTGACAAAAGTTTAAACTTAAAATAAAGACTAAGTATGGGGTAGAGGGTATAGGGGGATCAGAGCCCGTCTAGTCATACCATGGGGCAGAGGGAGGGGGAGGGGGAAGGATGTGTCCGACAATTAGCTAGGTTTCTGCTTCCGTAACTGTAGGGCGACGTGGCAGATTTGAGCCTGCATGCTGAGTTCGCATTGGCCAAAGAAGCCTCAGGGTCACTAGAACGCTTTTCGCAAGCACTAGGTTGAATTGGTTAACCGTGTGGCCACGGCCTCTACCGTCGCAAAGAATCCGCTAATGCAGGAACTTGGAGTTTTTCGTCGTTACTTTAATGATGACATGGAATGCTTGGTTGACGAATATTGAATCAAACCTGGCAGATGACATTAAATTCAAAAGACCGTAGACTGTAGAACTCGAACTCACAGAATATCTTCATAAAATTGAAATATCAAGGTTTGCTTAGTGCACAGGAGTTTGAACCTCTAAAACCCATCGGTACAATCCCCCGAGGGCTATATGTGTTGCCAAAGGCAAGAATGGACGTCCTTATGCATTGATTTAGTCAGGCCGGATGGTGCTCGCGCATCCACTTGGATAGGCGCCTGGTTGTTCGACCAATGTAACCTGCCTTACGGCAGGAATTGAAGACGTAGATGCCCATTGAAGAGGTCTGAAAGGGCAATCTATCCTTGCCTTCAAGGCGAAGAAGTGGAGTGCTTATCTTAGTGGCTTGGTAAGTGCATGCGATAGCAGCGCTTAAGAGACGATGTAGAAGTTAGCTCACCAGCTCCCCTCAAAAAGGCAAATAACATTGCTTGAGCAAAACAATTTGAAGAAGACGTACGTTTCTACCAAATAATTAAATAAATGATATTTTTAAACGTTTTCCCATAAAATATACTTAATTTATGAACGGTATCGAAAATCAGTGGACAATGCATACTACGTTTGTCATCATATTTTATTGAGGGTGGCTAAAGGGAGGCTGCTAAGAATGCCGGATTCCTGAATTATCAGGGGATCATGGTGCATGATAATAGATAATATATCCGCAGATGAGTAACAATTTCTATTGGAAAATAAATTTTAGAATTTTGCTAAGCATTTTGTGAGATCAATAGGGACTGCTAAGAACATTGGCTGTGTTTAAACATTGTCTCTATTGTCGTTAGTTTGAATTCTGCTCAGAAAAGTACCTGTTCACAATTGCATCTGACTAATAATTGATTTTATTCAAAAACCCTATATTTATTACTGAAATTATTGTTTTTAGTTTCGTACGCATTTTACAACCTCGTTAAAAATATGTGAGGATATCATTCTTTAATCCAACTTCCTTCCTTATAAAAAAATGTCAAATTCATGCAGTAGGTCACTAAACGCGCGAAACATAACAACGTAAATAAGCTGTCATCGAGAAAACTAGTAATTGCGACATAACATAAAATAAGATTTTATCGCAGCCTGCCACTGTTCGATAAGATGTCTGACACACACACTAAAAAGTATGCTAAAGTGGATTTAATGCATTATAACCATTCCTGTTAGTTTATTATGCTGCGTCTAAACTCATCTATACCCTCCTTGGGCCTAAGAGAATGGGATTTAGTTGTGTAAGTTATTCCCTGAGGTCTTTGCGCCTTCGAGAGGCTAGATTGGCAAATTAACATTATGCATTGCCTCCTTTTCAGCAAATGTTTGGATATGCTGGATAAAACATTTGGAAATTTCCAACAATTATATGTGTATTGGGTTTCTAAGCAGATGGGGAGTGCAACAGACAGTGAGGTTAATGTATTGCAAAGTCTTCTGCATTGCAAAATCGCCGTTCTTCTTCTACAAATCCGCTGTGGTGCTGTCAGTGGATATCTTCGAAAACGACTGTCAAACTCTAGCATTTTTGCAACATTTCAGGAGCTTCAAATATGTACCGATAAAATCAGTCTAGACAAAAGATACAAAAGAACCTTTTGGAGTAGATACATGCTCCAAAAATCAATACGTTTGACTCTCCTTTAGCAAGCTGATTGCGCTGGGATAACCATCGTAGTTATGCGTTTTTAAGGACTGAATTTGTTATTGTGTAAAAACATGAATAAATGTTAACTTTGACTTCCCTATTATGCTATCAAAATAGGTGACTAGAGGAATTGCCTAAGGAAGTAACCCGAGGTGTGAAATGACCGTCAAACTCATCTCGAAATAAAAGTAGATCCACGTTCTCGTTCAGGTATCCTAACTGACGAAAAAGACGCCGCTTTTAATTTTTCAGTCACTTAACTAAAGTGCTCACGATTGATATCATGTCACCTGCTGCAAAGTATCAAGCTTAATTTGTACGTTATAGGTCGTTTTAGCACCACAAAAAGAGGGCTTTTCACCCTTGTACTCTGAGTTTTTGGCCATTCGGTTTTGCCACCTTCCAACTTCAGTATTTAAATGTTCGCACATGGAGCAGCAAAACTAGTCTTACCGAATTGCATGTCTCAACTTGTTTATGCGTGATTTCGTCGACTTCTTAAGAGCCGACTTTAAGCCTGAGGTTGAGGGAAGGACTAATCTCCCTAGCCTTCTTGAACCTGCTGTTCATTGCAAATGAAACTACTTAGGCCAGTCACAGTGTTCTAATGATGAATTTCTATGTTCAGTCACTTCGCCTACTCCTGTATGCGAGGATAAGCATGTCAATTCTGTTTCCTTTGTCTCAGCGGTAAGTGAAACAAGACGACCACAAGCGCTGCGACAATCTTACCTGCTCAGGAATAGATGATTAGTTAATGCACGCAATTCGCTTGCTAGCTCCGGGCTTTCACACGTCAGAGGGACTAAAGCTTTTCCATTACTTTTTACACTCCTACGTGCTTGATGCTTGCATAACCCCAAGCAAAGGGAAATGTAAAACGAATGTGCTTCCGTTTTCTAGTTCTAATAAAATGCTCTCACATAAATATCACAAACGCTGATTTCTAGTTACCATGCCCACAGGCAGAAAGAAAATATCAACGGAATTATTTGTCTCTTCTCTTGGTAGTTTAATTACATACGGAATTTCAAAAACAAGAATAAGGTTATTGCTACAATAGAGATTTTTGTCAGTTGTAGTTTTTATAACTATAGTTGTTACTCAGATTTTAAGCAAGTGACTATAACGGCATCCTTTACATTGTCCTTATCAGCTTTCACCATTTGAATTTTTGACATCATCGGACACCTAATAAATTGGTCGATGTAAGCAGCTTGAATTAAATTTTTAGAATAAGTCGTTTCTCCCATCGTTTGCACCCCTCAAATCCCCACGCTCAAGTGCAAAAATCTTATTAGACTTTTTATAATAGAGTACTTACTGATAAAAATACTGCATTTGTAAAATGCTTGGCGTAAAAATAGGGCTCAGTGTTACTCATTCAGCTGTATTTATATACCCCTCATGGATGAGGAAAAATTTAGGAGGTGGACAGCTATGCACTTTGTCCTTCGGGGTGTTCCCGTGTTGTGTTATTTTGGTTTGAAACTTCCTAAGGCATATCAGGTCGAAACTTTGAAGTTCGAAGGCATTCAATTCTATTAGGTTACACCGTGGATTTGTTGCCCATCCTTCAATTCCTTTTACTTTGCCAGCTCGGTACTTCGCTTTCGCCGGCTTCGCATAGAATGGTGCTCGCATCGAAGCAAGATCGCTCGAGGGGTTAGCATATGAACATTAAGCGTTAATGATCCAGAAAATTTTAAATTTTCAAAGGTAACTTTTGCTCTTGAAGAATTCTGGCTAAGCTTTGTAGGATTGGCATAAAAATACAAATGTCACAGCTATTAATCACAAAGAACTTGCCCCTATAGGCATGCAAATAGTCTTCCCTTAAAAGGTTACCTGATGGATGCTACTATAGGGAATTCAAAATTAATTCTGAATAAACGTGTGTGAGGTCGATGCTGTAACCAAGGTGTCCTGTAAATGTCACACTGGCTGTTTATCTGGATCTGGATCTACTTTATTTTGAGATGAGTTTGACGGTCATTTCACACTCCCGGGTGACTTCCTTAGGCAATTCCTCTAGTCAACTATTTTTGATAGCATAATAGGGAAGTCAAAGTTAACATTTATTCATGTTTTAAAGAATAACAAATTCAGTCCTTAAAAAAACGCATAACTATGATGGTTATCCCAGCGCAATCAGCTTGCTAAAGGAGAGTCAAACGTATAAATTTCGGAGCATGTATCTTCTCCAAAGGTTCTTTTGTATCTTTGTCTAGACTGATTTATCGGTACATATTTGAAGCTCCTTAAATGTTGCCAAAATGCTGAGAGTTTGACACTCGTTTCGAAGATATCCACTCTATGCATCGCAGCGGGGTTGTGGAAGGACGGCGGTTTGCAATGCACAGTAGACTTGCAGTTAATTTACCTCATTGTCTGTTACACTCCCCATCTGCTAAGAAACCCATTTACACATGCAATTGTTGGAAACTTCCACAGGTTTAAGCAAGCATAACCAAAAAGTTGAGGATATGAGACAATGCATAATACCACTTTGCCTTTCTAGGCTCTCGAGAGAGCAAAGACCTCAGGGAATAATTTACACAAATAAATCCCATTCTATTAGGCTGAAGGCAGGATAAAGCTGAGTTTACACGCAGAATAATAACTAACAGGAAGGGTTATAAGGCATTTAATCCACTTTGAGTATATTTTGCAGTTTTTGTGTCAGACATCTAATCGAACAGTAGCAGCCTGCGATGAAAACTTATTTTTGTCATGTCGCATAGTTGCAATTGCTGGTTTTTCACGATGACAGCTTTCTTACGTTATTCTGCTTCGCGCGTTTAGTGACCTACTGCACGAATGTAAGATTTTATTTTATAAGGAAGGCAGTTGGATTAAAGAATGATATCCTCACATATTTCCACGTGGTTATTAAATGCGTACGAAACTAAAAAAATAATTTCAGCAATAAATATAAGGTTTTTGAAAATTGTCAGACTTAATTGTGAAAAAGTACTTGTCTGAGCAGAATTCAAACTTACGACAATAAAGACAAGGCTATCGCACAGCCTTTATTCTAAAAAGTCTGTACTGATGTCATAAATATTAAATGAAATTCTGAAATGCGTTTTCAAATAGAAAGTGGTACTTAGCTGTGGATATATTATCTTTTATCATGAAAAATGATCCCCTGATAATTCATGATTCCGACATTCTAAGGAGCCTCCCTTTAGCCAACCTCAGTAAAAAATGATGACAAAATTAATATGCATTGTCCACTGATTTTCGATACCGTTAAAAAATTAACTATATTTTATGGAAAAAGTTTAAAAATATCATAATTTTGAACTATTTATTAGAAACGTACGTCTTCTTCAGATTTTTAACTTACGCAAGCATGCTTCTGCAACACTACTTATTCGGCAATGAATGTTTTGACGACTCCCCCTAAGAATCATATCGACAGGTAAGCGTGTCAAACTGGAACGGTGGCAATAAAGGTAGGATAGTTTAAAGAATGGAAAAGGGTTTTAATGCGTTGATAATGTGTGTGTCCACTACCATCGTTAAGCTGAAATCAAATCGTATTACGCGCCTACCTATTCACGCCAACCTAAACCTAACCACATCCATTGTGTTTGATATAGATAGTATTCATTGCCGGAATTTAAAGGCTAAATCCTCTGTAACAGAGAGCCGTTATCGGTTGTGAATGTTGATTCAAACGATAAAAACGACTCAACAAATGTATGTAGAAAAGATACCTTATTTCCATAAATTTGCGTTTAGTTTCCAATAGGAAAATTTTCAATTTTTCAGGTCATTTTTTTCGGGGAAAATTATTTAATAGAAGTCGTTATAAAATTGTCTCTTTAAATTCTTTGTACGATTTGAAAAAAATTTACGATATCACGCATTCAGAAAATAGCCCAATTTTGTAGAGCTGAAGGTTTCTCCTACCTCACAAAGCTTTGTACTGTCTACAGATATCAAGATGGATTTATTTTAGGATCAATTAAAAAGCAATAATTGATAACGATTAGATTTAATCAGCTGCAGGAGATACAAGGTTTTGGAAAATTTAATTTTTAAGTTCCATTCTCACTGCCGTTTAACAAAAATTCCCACTTCAGCTTCTATAGCTGAGTTGCCTGCACAATATCTGTATTTTTCACAATTTAATCGACATTGTTTAGTTGCCTTTCCTAAAAATGTGCATTTCAAGACTCAGAAGTAGACAAGGAGAACATAAGACATTCGGATCTTCCCATGCCAGTTTCACCTGCCTGTTGGTATTTGACTGGTATAATAAATGAAGATCTAATTCGTTTGGTGCTTCATCATTGGCTCAAGGGAGTAATGGTGATTTGATCAGGAATCGTGCTTCAGTAAAAATATAAGTGCAAAGTCTACTTTGCCGTATCATAATTAAATTAATCGGTTCTAAATAGAATGACATGTTTAGGCTTCTGGGTATGCGTGACAGCAAAACAACTGATGAGGTGTAATTGACCCGTAACATGGCAAGCACACAAAAATCTTGATCTCCTCATTTATTAGTTCATACTTAAATACGGGGTCTCACACTTTACATAAGAGGAATTAAACCTTGCCTTGCCTAACCTAATTAGGCCAAGTGCTGGATAACCTAAAATATCAAAAGTATGATTGCTAGTTCGGTGTTGTAATTTATAGAGGATCAGATATGATGTGTGTTCCCCACTTTTCCATTCCTCACCTTCTACCGGTAAACTAGCGGCATCAAGGAGATAGGAAGTAGAAAAGAGCTTACTGACTAACGTAGTGTGATGCCGTCGTGTGCAATTACCACACGCATTTCGATAGCTGAACTGAAACAAAGAAGACTCCAGATGGGATCTGAGATCTCACGCAGACGACAGTTGCCGTGCAGGTCCCACCAACAAGCTGTCCCTACCCTTTGACCCTTATTTGACAAAAGGGCTTAGTCTTTCAGTGGTATCAAGGTAAAATGTTTTTTAAACGAATATGTCTTCCGTTTTATCGTCTCTCATTCGATGGCTTTATACAATAGCTGCAGTACAAGGCGGGACGTTCATATTTCATGCTGCGACTAGATGCGAACTACGAATGCCCCACCCTCACAAACATATCTGTATTAAACGCCCACAGAGCGGGATCCCATAACCTAAAAATTGGGGTTATGGAGTCAGCTATTGACTGGATCTGTGTTTGAGAAATGAGGTTTGAGGAATTGCTGGGGAACGGCTAAAAGACGGTTAGAAGACGCAACTTAATGAAGGTGGAATATTTAGGTTACAAGACCTTTCTACTTTAAGCATTGTAGTAAAAATAAATGTTCAATATTATTGTCAAAGCAAGCGTATAAAAAGATGTTTACAGTCTCCAAACATTTTCACGATCGAGCTTCAGCAGCCCCTATCGTTCATAAAAGCACCAACCGAAACGGATATGCCACCGTTAGAATATTTATTTCGAAAATATATAAGGAAACGGCGGTGTCATGGTACAACTAAAATCAAACGAAAATCGGGTAAAAAGGCAGCATCGAATAGAGGAGTGTGAAAATAAGCAGATAAGGAATTACTAGGGCAAGACAAAAATTTACCAAATTACCAAGTTTTTTTTTAACGAAGCCAACGTTTTCATCCAGTATGGACGTAAGAAAAAATGGAAAAACCATCTCAGCTGAAGAAACATGTTTCGGCAAGTATGCCGAGCTTTGTAAAAAGTAACAATTGTTTGATTTAAGGAATTCACCAAACATTCCAGAGTTTATTGATGACAGGTTGAAAAAGGGTCTCCATTTTAACATCAGATAAACAGCCAGTGTGACATTTACAGGACACCTTGGTTACAGCATCGACCTCACACACGTTTATTCAGAATTAATTTTGAATTCCCTATAGTAGCATCCATCAGGTAACCTTTTAAGGAAGACTATTTGCATGCCTATAGGGCAAGTTCTTTTTGATTAATAGCTGTGACATTTGTATTTTTATGCCAATCCTACAAAGCTAAGCCAAAATTCTTCAAGAGCAAAAGTTACCTTTGAAAATTTAAAATTTTCTGGATCATAAATGCTTAATGTTCATATGCTAACCCCTCGAGCGATCTTGCTTCGATGCGAGCACAATTCTATGCGGAGCCGGCGAAAGCGAAGTGCCGAGCTGGCAAAGTAAAAGGAATTGAAGGATGGGCAACAAATCCACGGTGTAACCTAATAGAATTGAATGCCTTCGAACTTCAAAGTTTCGACCTGATATGCCTTAGGAAGTTTCAAACCAAATAACACAACACGGGAACACCCCGAAGGACAAAGTGCATAGCTGTCCACCTCCTAAATTTTCCTCATCCATGAGGGTATATAAATACAGCTGAATGAGTAACACTGAGCCCTATTTTACGCCAAGCATTTACAAATGCAGTATTTTATCGTAAGTACTCTATTATAAAAGTCTAATAAGATTTTGCACTTGAGCGTGGGGATTTGAGGGTGCAAACGATGGGAGAAACGACTTATTCTAAAATTTAATTCAAGCTGCTTACATCGACCAATTTATTAGGTGTCCGATGATGTCAAAATTCAAATGGTGAAAGCTGATAAGGACAATGTAAAGGATGCCGTTATAGTCACCCCTTAAAATCTAGTAACAACTATAGTTATAAAAAAACTACAACTGACAAAAAATCTCTATTGTAGCAATAACCTTATTCTTGTTTTTGAAATTCCGTATGTAATTAAACTACCAAGAGAAGAGACAAATAATTCCGTTGATATTTTCTTTCTGCCTGTGTGCATGGTAACTAGAAATCAGCGTTTGTGATATTTATGTGAGAGCATTTTATTAGAACTAGAAAACGGAAGCACATTCGCTTTACATTTCCCTTTGCTTGGGGTTATGCAAGCATCAAGCACGTAGGAGTGTAAAAAGTAATGGAAAAGCTTTAGTCCCTCTGACGTGTGAAAGCCCGGAGCTAGCAAGCGAATTGCGTGCATTAACTAATCATCTATTCCTGAGCAGGTAAGATTGTCGCTGCGCTTGTGGTTGTCTTGTTTCACTTACCGCTGAGCAAAGGAAACATAATTGACATGCTTATCCTCGCATACAGGAGTAGGCGAAGTGACTGAACATAGAAATTCATCATTAGAACACTGTGACTGGCCTAAGTAGTTTCAGTTGCAATGACCAGCAGGTTCAAGAAGGCTAGGGAGATTAGTCCTCCCCTCAACCTCAGGCTTAAAGTCGGCTCTTAAGAAGTCGACGAAATCGCGCATAAACAAGTTGAGACATGCAATTCGGTAAGACTAGTTTTGCTGCTCCATGTGCGAACATTTAAATACTGAAGTTGGAAGGTGGCAAACCGAATGGCCAAAAACTCAAGTACAAGGGTAAGCCCCTCTTTTGTGGTGCTAAAACGACCTATAACGTACAAATTAGCTTGATACTTTGCAGCAGGTGACATGATATCAATCGTGAGCACTTTAGTTAGGTGACTGAAAATTAAAAGCGGCGTCTTTTTTCGTCGGTTAGGATACCTGAACGAGAACGTGGATCTACTTTATTTCGAGATGAGTTTGACGGTCATTTCACACTCCCGGGTTACTTCCTTAAACAATTCCTCTAGTCACCTATTTTTGATAGCATAATAGGGAAGTCAAAGTTAACATTTATTCATGTTTTACACAATAACAAATTCAGTCCTTAAAAAAACGCATAACTACGATGGTTATCCCAGCGCAATCAGCTTGCTAAAGGAGAGTCAACCGTATTGATTTTGGAGCATGTATCTACTCCAAAGGTTCTTTTGTATCTTTGTCTAGACTGATTTATCGGTACATATTTGAAGCTCCTTAAATGTTGCAAAAATGCTGAGAGTTTGACAGTCGTTTCGAAGATATCCACTGACGGCACCACAGCGGATTTGTGGAAGAACGGCGATTTGCAATGCACAGAAGACTTGCAATACATTAACCTCACTGTCTGTTGCACTCCCCCATCTGCTTAGAAACCCCATTACACATATAATTGTTGGAAATTTCCAAATGTTTTATCCAGCATATCCAAACATTTGCTGAAAAGGAGGCAATGCATAATGTTAATTTGCCAATCTAGCCTCTCGAAGGCGCAAAGACCTCAGGGAATAACTTACACAACTAAATCCCATTCTCTTAGGCCCAAGGAGGGTATAGATGAGTTTAGACGCAGCATAATAAACTAACAGGAATGGTTATAATGCATTAAATCCACTTTAGCATACTTTTTAGTGTGTGTGTCAGACATCTTATCGAACAGTGGCAGGCTGCGATAAAATCTTATTTTATTTAATGTCGCAATTACTAGTTTTCTCGATGACAGCTTATTTACGTTGTTATGTTTCGCGCGTTTAGTGACCTACTGCATGAATTTGACATTTTTTTATAAGGAAGGAAGTTGGATTAAAGAATGATATCCTCACATATTTTTAACGAGGTTGTTAAATGCGTACGAAACTAAAAATAATAATTTCAGTAATAAATATAGGGTTTTTGAAAAAAATCAATTATTAGTCAGACGCAATTGTGAACAGGTACTTTTCTGAGCAGAATTCAAACTAACGACAATAGAGACAATGTTTAAACACAGCCAATGTTCTTAGCAGTCCCTATTGATCTCACAAAATGCTTAGCAAAATTCTAAAATTTATTTTCCAATAGAAATTGTTACTCATCTGCGGATATATTATCTATTATCATGCACCATGATCCCCTGATAATTCAGGAATCCGGCATTCTTAGCAGCCTCCCTTTAGCCACCCTCAATAAAATATGATGACAAACGTAGTATGCATTGTCCACTGATTTTCGATACCGTTCATAAATTAAGTATATTTTATGGGAAAACGTTTAAAAATATCATTTATTTAATTATTTGGTAGAAACGTACGTCTTCTTCAAATTGTTTACTCAAGCAATGTTATTTGCCTTTTTGAGGGGAGCTGGTGAGCTAACTTCTACATCGTCTCTTAAGCGCTGCTATCGCATGCACTTACCAAGCCACTAAGATAAGCACTCCACTTCTTCGCCTTGAAGGCAAGGATAGATTGCCCTTTCAGACCTCTTCAATGGGCATCTACGTCTTCAATTCCTGCCGTAAGGCAGGTTACATTGGTCGAACAACCAGGCGCCTATCCAAGTGGATGCGCGAGCACCATCCGGCCTGACTAAACCAATGCATAAGGACGTCCATTCTTGCCTTTGGCAACACATATAGCCCTCGGGGGATTGTACCGATGGGTTTTAGAGGTTCAAACTCCTGTGCACTAAGCAAACCTTGATATTTCAATTTTATGAAGATATTCTGTGAGTTCGAGTTCTACAGTCTACGGTCTTTTGAATTTAATGTCATCTGCCAGGTTTGATTCAATATTCGTCAACCAAGCATTCCATGTCATCATTAAAGTAACGACGAAAAACTCCAAGTTCCTGCATTAGCGGATTCTTGCGACGGTAGAGGCCGTGGCCACACGGTTAACCAATTCAACCTAGTGCTTGCGAAAAGCGTTCTAGTGACCCTGAGGCTTCTTTGGCCAAATACGAACTCAGCATAAGTGCATACATCTGCCACGTCGCCCTACAGTTACGAAGCAGAAACCTAGCTAATTGTCGGACACATCCTTCCCCCTCCCCCTCCCTCTGCTCCATCGTATGACTAGACGGGCTCTGATCCCCCTATACCCTCTACCCCATACTTAGTCTTTATTTTAAGTTTAAACTTTTGTCACTCTGCTCTTCCTTATATTACTGTAAATACCTGATGATGAATAGTCAAAAGCGCACTTTAACTAAGCTTTACTTCCTTAATGCTTACATGCGTATCATCGCTGACCTTAAATCATCCTAATATGAACAATATTGCATACTTTATATTAAACTGAAAGATACGATGCTATTTGAATTGACATTTTTCCATTTACTTAATCTCATAATTAGACCTTCCTAACTGAAAAATACCTTCTCTTTAAGTATGCATTTTGATAAAATCATAATTTTCTATCACAAAATACAGTAAATTATATTTTAATGATTAGTTCATAAAGCATATTCGGATTTGTCTGGGCATCGCAAATCAATATGAAAAATTTAAAATCCTTATGCAATCATTTTTACTAGATGAACAGATGCACTCTTTCGACTAATCACCGTCGATGTTTCACTGGTTGGTGGCAAAGGAACCAATGGTAGTAAAGGAGCAAGCGAAAGTTCACAATGTTTTTTCCTACAAAAGTCAATAGCGAATCAGGGATTTCTTCGCCAATTGCATTCAAACATATTTTTGCAAGGGATCACCTAACACAACAGCTGCTTATTTTCCACACGCTATTATGTAAACCAACTTTTTAACTTTTCATGATGTATCAGAGCCTTTTTAGCCATACTGTAACAAAAAGGGATTACAAAGTCGTTTGACTATCTTTCCTTTAATAAACTGAATTTTACTGAACTGAACCCTAACTCTTTCGTCCGTCTCCCCATAAGAGAAACGGCGCAGTAAGTTCATGCTACTGTTAGCGCGCAGCGTCACCTCCTTCTTCTACCCACAGCAGGGAGGTAGTTAATCTTACCTGAAGGGCATGTTACCTAGAACAGCTTCTTTGTTCTTCTCTCTCTCTCTCTCTCTCTCTCTCTCTCTCTCTCTCTCTCCCTCTCTCTCTAGAGGATCCTAGGCATAATCGATTCGAGCGTTTTGCCAACACCAGTCAGCCAGTCTAGCCAGCATCCCATTCAAACTAAAGGGCAGTCAGCACCACCACGTTTGTGGGCATGGCATGCGGTAGGATGCAGGGTGTGGAATGCCAATCGTCAGTTGTGGGCGCACGCATATCAGTTTACTAGCCCGGAGTGCCTCCCTGTACATTGATTCACGCACACTAAACGGTTGCGGGCCGATCCGACTGGGAATGTGTTTTTGTACGTGCGCCACGCACTGATGGGCAGTGAAGAATATGCGGTCTGTCAACACACGCACACACACACACATGGCCAATTGGTAGGCAATTCATAGGAGCGTAGTGCTACTGCCGCTGGCGTAACCAGTTTAACCGTTTGATCGGCTGGCCTTTATTTTTGGTAGGTGTCTTTTGCGGTCAAACCAGACAGTCATTACTGTTACGATGGATGCCGCCTTTCTGAAGCAGTCAACCCCTAAGTGGGCGGTAAAGGTCACGAACTGGCAGCCAACTGTCATGGAAAACACAGCGCACATACCGCTACAGTTTTGTTTCCGGCTGCTTAAGAGGGTTGGGAGGGGGAGCGGGCGAGGTAGGAAAACCATCAAGGTCATTCAATTAACTTTTATATTTTTGCCTGTAAACACGACTGCTCGGATTAAGCTGCCAGGGTTGGTTTCGATTTTTGTTGCTTGATCTCACACAGACAGCGGTCGTGCGGTGGATTGTAGCGCCGTAGATGTTCCCATGGCAAATGAGAGCAAAAAAAACACAAAAGAAGGTCAGTTAGTATCTTTGGGTGACCCTCATCTTAAGAAAGATGTGCAAAAATTACAACCAGAAAGTTCTCTTCTTTCATATACAAGCTTTCAGTTGTTAGGGCGGTGTGTGAATATAGTGACCTCAAGTAATTGATGGTGGCAAAGAATATTCTCATTTCTGTCCACTTTTTCAATTTCTATCTTGCACAACAACTCACCGCTATCAAATCGTAGCCCAGAACTTCAAAGGCTTCAACGAGTCAGCATTATCGAGCCATTTGATAAAATATGCGCCCTTCCGAAACCAGGCACGTTGGAGTTCTGAAGATCGATGACTGCCTACCATGTCCGGAAAGAATCATAACAGCTAATTTGAGAGGTTAACTGGCAACGACATAGAAGGCTGAGGCAGCAGCTCTTCAGATATAGTCTTAGTTTAAAACGGCGCCCCCAGGTGATCTCATCAACGTCTGTTAGCTCTGCATCGATTTTCCTTTCGTGAGAATGACTATCGGTCATCGCCGCATACAGCTTGGTTCTGGTGAATGAAGCCGAAGGGACGAGATAAGGTTCGACCTCCTAAGTAGGTCTTGCATCTATGGCCATGATTTAACGATTCCTTTCTTAATGTAAATTAACCATATAATCATAAGGGATAGTTAACTCAATTGGTAAGAGATTTCTTTCGAAAGAAACGGGCTACTAAGTACTTCTCGGCTCTAAAAATTGCTCCTGAGACAATTTTTGTGTAGAGCAATTTGAAGCGTTATACTCATATTCGTAATAAAACCCAAATCAAGCTCTCAAATCACTTTACTTTCATTTAAAGTTATATTAGCTGCTTGCAGTTGCAAGAATAGTTTAAGTTCCAGAAGGTTAAGATTATGGTAAGTAAAGGTTAATTTCTGGAATTCGTGGCAAATCTTGTGGAATCGCGAATGTTTGTTATTATTCCCGGTAACTGCTTTTTTCCGGAATCTTAGCCTTAAAAATGACCCGAATAACGCGCTGTAAACACCTGCTTTCACTTATAAGTTAGCTTGACCTATTTAGCTTAAAAAGGATAGAATTTTGACGTAAAAATAGAGTGAAGTACCGTCTAACAAATGGGACTCTAAAGATAATAATCTAACGTTTGTCGCTCTGTCGATGCTACTTTTTCCTGAAGAGTAGCGTCTCAAGACTAAGTGAAAGATATTTTCTGCTTTCAGAGTACGTTCAAAATAGGGCTCACCATTGTGTGATTAACTGCTTGCAATCTTTCACCCAAAAGCGTGTTGTCATAGTACCTACATCAAAGCCCAACCGCGATAAAATATGCATTCATTATGAACACTAACAGAAAGGTTACCACTGCTGTGCTGAATTGAAGTAAACATTTATCTAATATTAAAAAATATAAAATTACCTATAGTTCTTTCAGAGAAGGATGTAATCATTGGCGTTCCAAATAGGTAAAAATTTACGAATGTGCATTGCCTCTTTTAAAGCTACCGTACAGTACGCTGGGCTTTGAAGCTCACTCTGATAACACCTTTTCAGTATTTGAAGATGACCTGCTCCGTGGAGAAAGTTTCCCGTTAAACTCACATGTTGGCCTTTACAAGGCTTTCCGCGACAATTGGTTCCTGTTGTTTTATTCCCGGGCGTGCGTCTGGCAGAAAATTTGGAGGCAATGCAGCTGGGATAAGCAGAGGTGCCAAGTAGATGTCTAAAGCTGATTAACTGGATCACTTTCGCTACAGCAATATGCGGTGATAAACGCTATGAAGTTATCTAGCAGATAGATGAAAGATTAAAATAAGACAACACCAAATACTTAACGGGCGATAAGTAAAGCCAGGTTCTTATATTTGTTGCAGGTAAAAAACTAAACGTGTGTTATGACTAAGTTCACAATAACAGAAAGTTTAATTTCCGTTTATGGTTTTGGATCGGAAAAGCACTGACTAATACAAAGCGCACCGAAATTCGTTAAAAATGGACCACATTATGCACAAAGACCAGAAAAACAGGTGCTTTAATTTGCGAGGGCGTCTAATAGACCACTAAATAACAGTGTAAATACTAAATGTGGCCTTCACTTGAAATTCGGTTACTCAAGTGCATAGAGCGGACGGCTAACTGTAACCTTGACACATTGCTTCATTGCGGCATCATTCGATGGTGAAACCGTTGAGTTCTCTGGGAACGTACGTATGTCGGGCAATATAGCCATTCATTCAATGCGCTTCATTAAGGTGCGCGAATGACAACAAAATAACCGCAGATCAGACGCGAAGGCAGATGCAAATATGTTTAAGCCTGAAGAAGTTTGCTTGCTTGCCGGAATCATGGCTTTATTCGTCTGAGCTTACGAACTCCTAGTGTCAAGGTCAAGGTAGCAGAAGGCTAGAGGAGTTTTATTTGTCCCGATGCTTTTACATCTATCACCCAGTTTTAAAATCATCGGATTTTCCCAGTTGGAGGTCAAGATTTGCCACGAGGCTTAACCTTGGCAGTACGTAAGAAGAATACGTATTACTGATGGCAGCGGGAAAACTTTGAATGTTATCTTCATGCTGTAGTTTCTCGGCGTTCAACCTTTAAAATACTTCGAGTGTGGCTGCTCTGAGATTTTCACTTATCACGGTCGTCTCCAGGGTAGTAGAAGTTCAAATTTTGACTCCTTTAATCTAAAACACCGATCCTTTTCTACATTACCTATTAACTAAATGGTTCCTGGATAACAAATACTGAACTAAAGAGCAATCATACGGACTTTTAAAACAAGTCAAAGTATTTATTCAAAGACGATTGTTCATGCCAACAGCACCTCTAGCGGTGAAATACCAAACCACAGCTTTTAGCGTACAGTGATAGCTTCAAAGGTGCTTGATTGTTTGTGGTGAGGAAACTGCGCTGAGCCCTCGACCTCACTCTCTTTTCCCATTATTCAACCCCAGCCACCATCTGAACCGGTCAGTGGACAGGTGCTGGAATGGGCGCAGCTGCTGATGAGACAACTCTGACCGCACGGACAGCCCAGTGTGCTGGTGAAGGGTGGGGGTTGAGATTCGGACTGACATGGCTCCTTCTTAAGGTGAATTCTACAGCACTCCTTCTCCTTCGCATTCGAGCCGAGTGTGCTGCACACTTAGGGGCGGCTTCGGCCGCACCAACCCCCTGCGCCCTCTCTCTCCACTCCTATTCTTGACTGGCATCTCGGCGATTCGCAGTTGGTGAGGCGATTGTTTAGTCGTTCAAGTTGGAGTATTTGATTTTTGCGCTTTCATTACTGATAACAAAACAGATAGCTAGGGCTACATTTAACTTCGTGAAGTTAAAATTTTATTTTCATTTATTTTTTCAACGACAGTTGTGACTCTGCTTTCTTGCCACATTGATTTTGGTGATAATCTCTGGGAGGACGCGACTGAGTCCACAAAGTCTCATTTCGAATGATTTTCACCAAGCTGGCACAATTGCTGAGAAGAGTAAAAACCCGAAAGTTATAAATTGGAGTATGTACCACAAGGCACACGAGGAGCTCTGGGATACTTACAGATGAAATTAACCCCTCTCAAACTGTGAATATGACGCGATTATCTAGCTAAACATAAGGTATTTTGTTTACAATTTCATGGGAAATTTCAGGCTAAGCCTGTATATTTCCATTCCAAATGATTTAGTCCATGTTATATCATTAAACTTTGGAATGACGAATAAACTGACAATTATTACTGAAACCTTTTTTACCTTTAAGTACTCAAAATTTACACGAGATGCCGAATTTTTGCATCGATTTGTGTGCTGTAATCCAGAACCATTTAACCTACTGGAGCAAAGTAAAAATAAATTGACCAGCAATAGTTTTCCTTTTATCGCAGAAGTAAGATAATGAACTCTTGCAGTTCTGTGAAAAGTTCTGTTTTAAAGTGAATAAGTAAGGCAAAAGGATCACAATGACGGTTAAGATAGATTAACTAACAAAACTCGAAAAATGTTAACTGAACTTCAGAAACGATTTTCGCTTAGAAAGAATTACAGAAGTGGAGTTGTAAGATTGATTATCGTAAATTTTCGGACACATCAGGATGCCATTTTTTGAATGCTCGTATTTTCGGCAGCCTGCGTTAGCCATACTCCATAAAAAATCATTTCTTATTTACTACGCATTGTTTTTTTAAAAATTTGATGTCCTCATAAAGTCATCTCTTAAAAATCAGCTTTTTTCTCCAGATTATGAAGGGATCGCCTGGACCATGTGTCAGCATGGTCGTTGAAAAACGGTCTTTTAGTGAATAATCAGAAATCCATATGGTGTGTTTTCCGACTGTAACCCTCTCCCAGTCCTGAATCCTTAGACATCCTGTCCAATTAAGCATCCTCTTTCCGGTACCTTGTTGTTACTCTGACACCTATTCTTTCATTCTCCTTCATATTTATATTCTTTGCACTAACATTCATAAATTTTATTATTGCATTTGTCGTCTTAAATCCCTGTCACATTCAAAGCCCACACCTAGCGATTTATTAATGCCTTTATTTTCCACCCTCATTGTCAATTTTTCTCCCGTTATTTCTCCAACTTTGAGACAAAAGGCCTTGTGGATTTCAAAATGTCTCCTCCGAATGCTCTCTTCTGCTGTCGGTGTTTCTTAAACTGTTCTAGTTGATAGGATAATATAGCAATGCTTCACAATGGTCCAGTAATTCGTTGATCGAAGTGTTTATGATGCTTTCCATCCCCTTTAATCTGACTTGCCACGAATTGTTCCCGTTCCATGCGTCGAGGCTTTTGACATATCGCTTTCCGTACGTCGGCATACCAGCATTCTCTATCACCGTTTCTAGCATGCTACCTTATGTGGTAAGATACATAAAAATGGAAATTGAGCTTAAAACTGTGTTCTAAACATATGTCCATTTTTAAACATTTGATTAGTGCGCAATCCGTTTATTTATTTTGTGGTCTTACAGATTGGAGCCACTTCCTGCTGAAAATTTTAAATGAAAATGTCAAAATAAAGAGCGTTCCTCTCTCAAGTATATATATTTTGAAGAAATTTGCTAAAAATTACATTTTATGTGCTTATTCGATAACCAATCAGGTTTTCTTAGAATTTTATACTTGAAAAAGGCATATATTTGGCTTTTTAAGCTATTTCTATATGTGAGTTTTTTAAACTATAAAATTTCCATTTGAATACCACCGCATTCTCTTTCTTTTTAGTGTCCTCATGAAGTATACGCAATGCTCACCCTCCATTGTGACATTAAATCAGCACTATAGAGTATTCTCTTAATGCCCAGTGGAGTTTATGATTTCCCTTACATGCAAAGTACACAGCCTGTAGCCTAAGAACTCTTTACGAAATGACAGCGGCAGTTCAAGCTCAAAATTATTCGGGCATTTGGCAAACATTTTAATACTGAAAAGACCACCCTTTTGAGTATAAGATTTTAAGAAGTTATTTCTTATAAAATTGAAATTTTGGGCATTTTTTCTATAAAACATATTGGAATTTTTCAGGCATAGAACATTAATAGAAAAAGGTCGTACAATGTAAGTATTCATTTATTTAAATGTAAAAGCCGGCATCCCGACGTGCCCAAATTATTATGGAATAATATCATATACTAATCAATCTCAAAATCTCATTAATTTAATCCTCCCTAATTCAAAGGCATTTCATAGTTATAGTAAAAATTTCATGAGATCGGTTGGTGGTTGTATGTCTAAAGATTTTGCACTTTGCCAGAGCGTCATATCTTCTGTTGTCAATATGGCCCGTTTCTCCTGGCCAGCTTCTCCTAACTCGGCGGCTCGTTAAAGCATCATGCTACGGTAGCTTAACATTCGGACCTTATTTCGATCCCACACTGGCTACATTGGCAACGTTACCCAATGTGCCTGTTCTTCTCCAGGCCTTGGTAGTGTAATCTTCTCTCCTTTCCCATCCCTGATCAACACATATTGTTCCCTTTTTCTCTCTCCTCTCATTATTGTTTGGTTCCCGTTAGTAGTTTCTTACTACCACTACTCTATTCATCTAATATTATTATTGAGAAGATCTGGCGCTGAATAAGTTGAAGCTTGCCCAAACTGCTTGACACAGCAGAGCTGCACTGTGGGTTTGGTTGCATTTCCATGCTCTTTTTGGGAAAAACGGGCAACAGATGAAAGACGGCTGGCGGAAACTTTTTTTCAGTTGACTGAAATTTTTTTTTTCAATGCATAAAGTGAAAAATTCTTACATGCATTAATGTTTTGGCTTACACAATATGTGCAATTCTGTGGTTTAGTCAAATTCGGAGAAAAAACTGATGGAAGAAACTTAGGGCCTCTTACCGCCACCAGTAGCCTTTGGCATGCACATTTACGATTACAGCTACGGTTCAGGACAGTCATCAGGCAATTGCAAGCGTAGGCGCTAATTTCTTAACCAAGACAATAATTTATGTGTCACAAAACTAGTTGCGTGTTCAAGGAGCCCAACTGTTCACGCCACTATTCACATATTAGAGGTAATGACTTAAGTCATGGCCACCAATGCGGTCATGTACTTTTAGGTATAAGTATTATAGCTCAGCTTACGGCATACTGAATGATACCATATATTACTGAAATTGGAAGCAAAACCGAAAACTCGACAACCCCTCGATGATTTCCTGATAAATTAGTTGGCTTAGTTTAGTATGCTGTAAGGTAATAGCGCTTGAGAGGCATTTACCAAGTTGTGTGTTTCCTTTTACAGAGCGAAGTTTTTGCTTGTGGAATGGGGATTACTAGAGAATTTTTGGCAGCTTTTAACAATTCGTTTGAGCCCACTTGTGAAAAACTTCGGCGGTCCCAGAGGCATTTGAAACCCACGCCAGAAAGAGGAAGGTTTAAGTACAGCCAATGCTCCAGGCAATTGAGCTAGGAGGCTCCCACCGGGAGCCGTCGAGTTTAATCACACTTGGGTCAAGTTACCCGCCCAGCCTACTGCAACGCATGGAGTCCACAAATTCTGCTACAGTAAGCTGACTGCTCAAGCAGGACTTCCTAGAATCCACTAGACGATGGCATGTATTTGAATCCTACCATGGTCGTCGTCTTCTGCACAAGTGGGTCACACGAATTATTCAAATCTTCCAAAATCCTCCACTAACTAATTGTGCCTGGTAGTCATCTGGTGGATTCTAGATTGAGTGCTACGGAAAACCTACTTTGGCAGTCAATTTATTTTATCAGAATTGCTGGGGATGGGGTAACTTGACCCAAGTGTTATTAAACTCACGGATCCCTCAACGTAAAACAGTTAACAACACTTAATATTTTCTATAACGTCAAGTTCTCTTTATGTAATGATAGACGACAACGTCGGTGCTAGCTTGAGATGGAAGTTATGCAGCAAAATGGAAAAAAACGAGCTTTAATGGAGTGCTCAGGAAAGGATTGCTAAAGAATCAGGGTATGCAAGAGCAAGGGCTCTTTAATTGATAAAAAGGCTATAGAATGCTTTACCATTGAACCACGAAGTCGTGACCTGTTGGCCAAAATTGAAATTAGCCAGGTCTCATGAGGGTGATATTAATCATATTGCTTGGATAGGGAGACCAGTAATAAGCAATTGTGTTCTGCCTGGTTGCTAGCGTTTGGAGCCCAAACAGGGGGTCGTATAAAGTCAAAGAATAAATACTACAAAACTCAGAATTCTAGGGGCAAGGTTAAAGGAGGAAATAAAGTGACTGAAACTATCCTGCAAAAAAGAAATTTAATAAAACGTCAGTTGTGAAATTATGGGTTACATTTAGGAGACAAATACAACTACAAGACAGACGGACCTGCATGTATATAACATATATATATATATATATATATATATATATATATATATATATAGGCAGAAAAACATGACCGACAAAGACAAGGAAGACTGGAATGGTCATTTCTGGCTAATAAGCCGTCATCAGCCAGCCATTCCCAAACCCAGGACCTGCGGCGCCCGGAGCCTCGAACTCGCGACCTTGTTGGGCAGAAGTCCAACGCTCTACCACTGCGCCACGAGCTCGTTGTCTTGCCAGTTTCGATCGGGAATATTAACAATGGTAGTGGGGCGCTCACCGATCGGTTACAGGACTCACTCGTCCCGTTGTGCCTTTGGGGCTAACTCTCAAGCCCCGCCGGAGCCGTAAAGGCAGCTAAGTGTATAGGCAGAATAACATGACCGACAAAGACAAGGGCAGACTGGAAGCCCATTTCTGGCTTATTAGCCGTCATCAGCCAGCCATACCCAACCCCAGGCGCTGCGGCGCCCGAGCCTCGAACTCGCGACCTTGTTGGGCAGAAGTCCAACGCTCTACCCACTGCGCCACGAGCTCGTTGTCTTGCCGGTTTCGATCGGGAATATTAACAATGGTAGTGGGGCGCTCACCGATCGGTTACAGGACTCACTCGTCCCGTTGTGCCTTGGGGCTAACTCTCAAGCACCGCCAGCAGCCGTAAGGCAGTTAAGTGTATAGGCAGAATAACATGACCGACAAAGACAAGGTAGACTGGAATGTCCATTTCTGGCTTATTAGCCGTCATCAGCCAGCCATACCCAATTCCAGGCGCTGCGGCGCCCGAGCCTCGAACTCGCAACCTTTTCGGCAGACGTTCAACGCCCTACTCACTGCGCCACGAGCTCGTTGTCTTGCCAGTTTCGATCGAGAATATAAACAATGATTGTGGGGCGCACACCGATCGGTTACAGGACTACACTCGTCCCGTTGTGCCTTTGCTAACTCTCAAGCCCCGCCAGCAGCCATAAGGCAGTTAATTGTATAGGCAGAATAACATGACCGACAAAGACAAGGGAGACTGGAATGGCCATTTCTGGCTTATAAGCCGTCATCAGTCAGCCATACACAACCTAAGGCACTGCGGCGCCAGAGCCTTGAGCTCAAGACCTTGTTGGGCAAAAGTCCAACGCTCAACCCACTGCGCAGCGAGCTCGTTGTCTTGCCGGTTTCGATCGGGAATATAAACAATGGTAGTGGCGCGCTCACCGATCGGTTACCGACTCACGCGTCCAGTTGTGCCTTGGGGCTAACTCTTAAGCACCGCCAGAAGCCGAAAGACAGCTAAGTGTATAGGCAGAATAACATGACCGACAACAATGAGGGAGACTTGAATGTCCATTTCTGGCTTATTAACCGACATCAGCCAGCCATAACCAACCCCAGGCGCTGCGGTGCCCGAGCCTCGAACTCGCTACCTTTTTGGGCAGAAGTTCAACGCTCAACCCACTGCGCAGTGAGTTCGTTGTCTTGCAAGTTTCGATCGGGAATATTAACAATGGTAGTGGGAGCGACTCACCGATCGTTAGAGGACTCACTCCTTCCGTTCTGCCTTGGGGCTAACTCTCAAGCCCCACCAGCAGCCGTAAGGCAGCTTAGTATAAAGGCAGAATAACATGACCGACAATCACAAGGGAGTCTGTAATGACTATTTCTGGCTTATAAGCCGACATCAGACAGCCATACCCAAACCCAGGCACTGCGGCGCCCGAGCCTCGAAATCGTGACATTGTTGGGCAGAAGTCAAACACAAAACCAACTGCGCAACAAGCTCGTTGTATGGCCGGTTTCGATAGGGAATATTGAAAATGGTAAGAAGGCGATCACCGATCGGTTTCGGGACACACTTGTCCCGTTGTGCCTTGGGACTAACTCTTAAGACCCACCAGCAGCCACCAGGTAGCTTAGTTTATAGGCAGAATAACATGACCGATAAAGACAAGGGAGACTGGAATGACAATTTCTGACTTATTAGCAGACATCAGCCAGCCATTTACAAAACACGGCACTGTGGCGCCCGAGTCTCAAACTCGTGACCTGGTTGGGCAGACGTCCAACGTTCTACCAACGGCGCCACGAGCTCTATGTTTAACCTTTTTCGATCGGAAGTATTGACAATGGTAATGGGGTGCTAACCGATCGGTTACAGGACTCACTCGTCCCGTTGTGCCTTGCAGCTAACTCTCATGCCTCACAGGCAGCCGTAATTCAGCTCAGTTTATAGGCAGAATAGCATGACCGACAAAGACAAGGGAGGCTGGAATGGCCATTTCTGGCTTATTAGCCGTCCTCAGCCAGTCCCACACAAACCCAGGCGCTGCGGTGCCCGACCCTCAAACTCGTGACCTACTTGTGCAGAAGTCCAACATCCTACCAAATGCGCAGCTAGCTCGTTGACTTTCCGGTTTCGATCGCGAATATTGACAATGGTACTGAGGGGCTCACCGATCGGTTACCGTTGTGCCTTGGGGCTAACTCTTAAGCCCTACCAGCAATTGTAAGGCAGCTAAGTATATAGGCAGAATAAAATGACCGACAAAGACAAGGGAGACTTGAATGGCCATTTCTGGCTTATTAGCAGACATCAGCCAGCCATACTCAAACCCAGGCGCTGCGGCGCCCGAGCCTCGAACTCGTGACCTTGTTGGGCAGAAGTCAAACGCTCTTTCTTCAGCGCCACGAGCTCGTTGTCTTGCCAGTTTCGATCAGGATTATTGACAATTGTAATAGGGAGCTCACCTATTGGTTAAAGGACTCACTCGTCCCGTTGTGCCTTGAGGCTAACTCTTAAGCCCCACCAGCAGCCGTGAGGTAGCTTAGTATAAAGGCAGAATAACATGACCGACAAAGACAAGGGAGACTGGAATGACCATTTCTGGCTTATTAGCCGTCATCATCCAGCCATACCCAAACCCAGGCGCTGCGGCGCCCGAGGCTCAAACTCGTGACATGGTTGGGCAGCAGTCCAATGCTCTACCCACTGCGCCATGAGCTCGTTGTCGTGGCAGTTTCGATCAGGAGTATTGAAACTGGTAATAGGTCGCTCACCGATCGGTATAAGTCTTTCTCGTCCCGTTTTGCCTTGGGGCTAAACACTCAAGCCACGCCATCAGCCGTAAGGCAGCTATGTAAATAGGCATAATAACATGACCGACAAAGACAACGGAGACTGGAATTGTCATTTATGGCTTATAAGCCGTCATCAGCCAGCCGTTCGCAAACACAGTCGCAGCAATAACCCAACTATTTACTTCAATAACTTTCTTATCACAATCAACTCTGTCCACCAATTATAATCTACTTCTGGACACCATTTCTACAAATAACCACAAGTATTTACTGATATTATTTACTTATCACAATACACTCTGATGATCAAGGATAAGATTCTTCTGGACACCATTTCTATGCAAACCCAGTATTTTCTTCATCACTAAACTTATCATAATCTAGGATAAGTTTATAGCACTATTTTTCATTAAACTCAACTATTTACTTCAATATCTTAATCATCGCATCAACTTTGACCATCAAGGAAAAGCTTATTCTGCACACCATTTCTATGCACAAACCTACCTATTTACTTCAATACATTTCTTATCACAATCAACTCTGACCATCAAGGATAAGCTTCTTCTGGACACCATTTCTTAGCAAATCCCACATTTTTACTTCAATACTTTTATCACAATCAACTCTGAACATCAAGGAAAATAATCTTCTGGATACATTTTCTATTCACAAACCCAAATATTTACTCAATACCTTTTCTTATCACAATCAACACTTTTCCCTCAGGATAGAAAGTTTTCTGGAAACCATTTCTAAAAACAAATAGTTGGGTTATTGCGAAGAAATGGTTTCCAGAAGAAGCTTATCCTTGATGGTCAGAGTTGATTGTGATAAGCAGGCATTGAAGCAAATAGTTGTTTTGTGTAGAAATAGTTTCGAAAAGATGCTATTCTGATGGTCGAGTTGATATGATAAGTAATGAAGGAAATAGTTGGGTTTTTGTGTAGAAATGGTTTCAAAAAGAATCTTATTCTTGATGGTCAGAGTTGATTTTAATAAGTAAGGTATTGAAGTAAATAGTTAGGTTTTTGCGAAGTTATGTTGTCAAGAAGAAACTTTAACATGATGGTCAACTTTTGATTGTGATAAATAAAGTATTGAAGTAAATAGTTAGGTTTGTGTGTAGAAATGGTTTCCAGAAGGAGCTTATCCTTGATCGACAGAGTCTATTGTGATAAGTAAGGTATTGAAGTAAATATTTAGGTTTGTGTGTAGAAATTGTGTCCAGAAGAAGCGTATCCTTGATGGTCAGAGTTGATTGTGATAAGTAAGGTATTCAAGTAAATATTTAGGTTTGTGTGTAGAAATTGTGTCCAGAAGAAGCGTATCCTTGATGGTCAGAGTGGATTGTGATATGTAAGTTAGTTGAAGTAAATAGTTGGGTTTGTGTGTAGAAATTGTGTCTCGAAAAAGCTTATCCTTGATGGTCAGAGTTGATTGAGATAAGTAAGGTATTGATGTAAATAGTTAAAGTTTGTGTGTATAACTGGTGTGTAGAAGAAGCTTATCCTTGATGGTCAGAAATGATTGTGATAAGTAAGGTATATCAGTAAACACTTGTGTTTACTTGTACAAATGGTGTCCAGAAGAAGGTTTTTCATTGGTGGACAGAGTTGATTGTGATAAGAAATGTATGGCAGTAAATAGTTTGGGTTATTGCGCAGAAATTGTTTGCAGAAGAACCTTGTCCATGATGGACAGAGTTGCTTGTGATAAGAAAGGTATTGAAGTAAATATTTGGTTTTGTGTGTTAAAATGGTTTCCAGAATAAGCTTATCATTCGTGGACAGAGTTGATTGTGATAAGAAAGGTATTGAAGTAAATAGTTGGGTTTTTGCGGAGAAATGGTGTCCAGAAGAAGCTTTTCTTTGACAATCGGTGTTTAGTATGATAAGTAAGGTATTGAAGATAATTGATGTTGTTTGTTGAAATTATATCCAGGAAAAACGTGTCCTTGATGGTCAGAGTTGCTTGTGATAAGAATGGTTTTGAAGTAAATGGTTGGTTTTGTGTGTTAACATTTTGTCCAGAAGAATATTATCCTTGATGGTCTGATTTAATTGTGATAAGTAAGGTATTGAAGTAAATGGTTGGGTTGGTGTGTAGAAATGGTGTCAAGAATTATCTTATTCTTGATGGTCAGAGTTGATTTTGCTTAGTAAGGTATTGAAGTAAATAGTTAGGTTTGTGTGAAGATATGGTATCTAGAAGAAACTTATCCTTGATGGACAGAGTTGATTGTGATAATAAAATTATCGAAGTGAATAGCTTAGTTTGTGCGTAGAAATAGTGTCCAGAAGAAGCTTATTCGTGATGGTCAGAGTTGATTGTGATAAGTAAAGTATTGAAGTAAATAGTTGAGTTTTTGCGAAGAAATGGTGTCCAGAAGAAGCTTATCCTTGATGCTCAGTGTTGATTTTGATAAGTAAGGTATTGAAGTAAATATTTAGGTTTGTGTGTAGAAATTGTGTCCAGAAGAAGCTTATCATTCGTGGACAGAGTTGATTGTGATAAGAAATGTATTGAAGTAAATAGTTGGGTTTTTGCGGAGAAATGGTGTCCAGAAGAAGCTTTTCTTTGACAATCGGTGTTTAGTATGATAAGTAAGGTATTGAAGATAATTGATGTTGTTTGTTGAAATTATATCCAGGAAAAACGTGTCCTTGATGGTCAGAGTTGCTTGTGATAAGAATGGTTTTGAAGTAAATGGTTGGTTTTGTGTGTTAACATTTTGTCCAGAAGAATATTATCCTTGATGGTCTGATTTAATTGTGATAAGTAAGGTATTGAAGTAAATGGTTGGGTTGGTGTGTAGAAATGGTGTCAAGAATTATCTTATTCTTGATGGTCAGAGTTGATTTTGCTTAGTAAGGTATTGAAGTAAATAGTTAGGTTTGTGTGAAGATATGGTATCTAGAAGAAACTTATCCTTGATGGACAGAGTTGATTGTGATAATAAAATTATCGAAGTGAATAGCTTAGTTTGTGCGTAGAAATAGTGTCCAGAAGAAGCTTATTCGTGATGGTCAGAGTTGATTGTGATAAGTAAAGTATTGAAGTAAATAGTTGAGTTTTTGCGAAGAAATGGTGTCCAGAAGAAGCTTATCCTTGATGCTCAGTGTTGATTTTGATAAGTAAGGTATTGAAGTAAATATTTAGGTTTGTGTGTAGAAATGGTGTCAAGAAGAAGCTTATCCTTGATGGACAGAGTTGATTTTTGATAAGAAAGGTATTGAAGTCAATTGTTGGGTTGGTGTGTAGAAATGGTTTCCAGAATTATCTTATTCTTGATGGTCAGAGTTGATTTTCCTAAGTAAGGTATTGAAGTAAATAGTTGGGTTTTTGCGAAGAAATGTTGTCAAGAAGAAACTTATACATGATTGTAAACGTTGATTGTGATAAGTAAAGTATTGAAGTAAATAGTTAGGTTTGTGTGTAGAAATGGTGTCCAGAAGAAGCTTATCCTTGATGGTCAGATTTGATTTTGATAAGTAAAATATTGAAGTAAATAGTTGGGTTTGTGTGTAGAAATGGTGTCCAGAAGAAGCTTATCCTTGATGCTCAGTGTTGATTTTGATAAGTAAGGTATTGAAGTAAATATTTGGGTTTGTGTGTAGAAATGGTTTCGAGAAGATTCTTATTCCTGATGGTCAGAGTTGATTATTATAAGTAAGGTATTGAAGTAAATAGTTAGGTTTGTGTGAAGAAATGGTGTCTAGAAGAACCTTATCCTTGATGGACAGAGCTGATTGTTATCAAAAAGTATCGAAGTGAATTGCTTAGTTTGTGTGTAGAAATAGTGTCCAGAAGAAGCTTATTCGTGATGCTCAGAGTTGATTATGATAAGAAATGTATTGAAGTAAATAGTTGGATTATTGCGGAGAAATGGTGTCCAGAAGAAGCTTATCTTTGACAATCAGAGTTTGATTGTGATAAGTAAGGTATTAAAGAAAATTGATTTTGTTTTTTGAAATGATATCCAGGAAAAACGTGTCCTTGATGGACAGAGTTGCTTGTGATAAGAAAGGTATTGAAGTAAATGGTTTGTTTTGTGTGTTTAAATTTTGTCCAGAGGAATATTATTCTTGATGCTCAGTGTTGATTTTGATAAGTAAGGTATTAAAGTAAATATTTGGGTTTGTGTGTAGAAATGGTTTCGAGAAGAATCTTATTCCTGATGGTCAGAGTTGATTTTGATAAGTAAATTATTGAAGTAAATAGTTGGGTTTTTGCGAAGAAATGTTGTCAAGAAGAAACTTATACATGATGGTCAACGTTGTTTGTGATAAGTAAAGAATTAAAGTAAATATTTAGGTTTGTGTGTAGAAATTGTGTCCAGAAGAAGCGTATCCTTGATGTTCAGAGTTGATTGTGATAAGTAAGGTATTGACGTAAATATTTAGGTTTGTTTGTAGAAATGGTTTCCAGAAGAAGCTTATCCTTGAGGGAAAGAGTTGATTGTGATAAGAAAGGTATTGAAGTAAATATTTGGGTTTGTGAATAGAAATTGTATCCAGAAGAATATTATCCTTGATGTTCAGAGTTGATTGTGATTGAAAAGGTATTGAAGTAAAGTGTTGGGATTTGCTTAGAAATGGTGTCCAGAAGAAGCTTATCCTTGATGGTCAGAGTTGATTGTGATTAGAAAGGTATTAAAGTAAATAGTTGGGTTTGTGTGTAGAAATGGTGCCTAGAAGAAGCTTATCCCAGTTGATTGTGATAAGTAAAGTATTGAAGTAAATAGTTGGGTTTTGTTAGAAATTGTTTCCAGAAGAATCTTATCCTTGATGGACAGAGTTGATTGTGATAAGTAAGGTATTGCAGTAAATAGTTTGTTTGTGTAGAAATGGTGTCCAGAAGAAGCTTATCATTGGTGGACAGAGTTGATTGTGATAAGAAAGTTATTGAAGTAAATAGTTGGGTTATTGCGAAGAAATGGTGTCCAGAAGAAGCTTTAACTTTGACAATCAGAGTTTAGTATGATAAGTAAAAGGTATTGAAGATAAATGAAGTTGGTTTTGTGTAGAAATGATATCCAGAAGAAGCTGTCCTTGATGGTCAGAGTTGATTGTGATAAGTAAGGTTTTTGAAGTAAAATAGTTTGGTTTTGTGTGTTGAAACATGTTTGTCCAGAAGAATCTTATCCTTGATGGTCTGAGTTTAATTTGTGATAAGTAAGGTATTGAAGTAAATAGTTAGGTTTGTGTGTAGAAAAGGTGTCAAGAAGAACCTTATCCTTGATGGACAGAGTTGATTGTGATAAGAAAGATATTTACGTTAATAGTTACGTTTATGCTAAGAAATGCTGTCCAGAACTAGCTTATCCTTGATGGACAAAGTTTATTGTGATAAGAAAAGTATCGTAGTGAATTGTTGGGTTTGTGCGTAGAAATAGTGTCCAGAAGAAGCTTATCCGTCATGGTCTGAGTTGATAGTGATAAGTAAAGTTTTGAAGTAAATAATTGGGTTTTTGCGAAGAAATTGTGTCCAGAAGAAGCTTATACTTGATAGTCAAAGTTGATTGTGATAAGTAAGGTATTGAAGTAAATAGTTCAGTTTCTATGTTAAAATGGGTTCCAGATAAAGCTTATCATTGGTGGACAGAGTTGATTTTGATAAGAAAGTTATTGAAGTAAATATTTGTTGTGTGTAGAAATGGTGTCCAGAAGGATCTTATCTTTGATGGGCAGAGTTGATTGTGATAAGTAAGGTATTGAAAGTAAATAGTTGGGTTTGTGCGTAGAAATGTGTGTCCAGAAGAAACTTATCCTTGATGGTCAGAGTTGATTGTGATAAGTAAGGTATTGAAGTAAATAGTTAGGTTTGTGTGTAGAAATGGTGTCCAGAAGAAGCTTATCCTTGATGGTCAGATTTGATTGTGATAAGTAAAGTATTGAAGTAAATAGTTTGGGTTTGTGTGTAGAAATGGTGTCCAGAAGAAGCTTATCCTTGATGGTCAGAGTTGATTTTGATAAGAAAGGTATTGAAGTAAATATTTGGGTTTGTGTGTTTAGAAATGGTGTCAGAAGAATCTTATCCTTGATGGTCAGAGTTGATTGTGATAAGTAAAGGTATTGAAGTAAATAGTTAGGTTTGTGTGAAGAAATGGTGTCTAGAAGAACCTTATCCCTTGATGGACAGAGTTGATTGTGATCATAAGGTATTGAAGTAAATAGCTTAGGTTTGTGTGTAGAAATGGTGTCCAGAAGAAGCTTATTCGTGATGCTCAGAGTTGATTTTGATAAGTAAAGTATTGAAGTAAATAGTTGGGTTTGCGAAGAAATGGTGTCCAGAAGAAGCTTATCCTTTGATATCAGAGTTTATTATGATAAGTAAAAGGTATTAAAAGTAAATAGTTGAGTTTTGTTTTGTAGAAATGGTGTCCAGGAAAAAGCGTGTCCTTGATGGTCAGAGTTGATTGTGATAAGAAAAGGTATTGAAGTAAATAGTTCGGTTTTGTGTGTATAAATGGTGTCCAGAGGAAGCTTATTCTTGATGCTCAGAGTTGATTTTGATAAGTAAGGTATAACAGTAAACAGTTGGGTTTGTGTGTAGAAATGGTTTCAGAAAAATCTTATCCTTGATGGTCAGAGTCAATTGTGATAGGTAAGGTATTGGATTAAATATTTGTGTTTTTGCGAAGAAATGTTGTCCAGAAGAAGCTTATCATTGATTGTCAGAGTTGATTTGTGATAAGTAAGTATTAAAGTAAAATAGTTTAGGTTTGTGTGTAGAAATGGTGTCCAGAAGAAGCTTATCCTTGATGGTCAGAGTTGATTGTGATAAGTAAGGTATTGAAGTAAATAGTTGGGTTTGTTGTAGAAATGGTTTCCAGAAGAAGCTTATCCTTGATGGACAGAGTTGATTGTGATAAGAAAGGTATTGAAGTAAATAGTTGGGTTTGTGTGTAGAAATGGTGTATCAGAAGAAAGCATTATCCTTGATGGTCAGAGTTGATTGTGTTAAGTAAGGTATTGAAGTAAATAGTTGGGTTTGTGCGAAGAAATGGTGTCCAGAAAGAAGCTTATCCTTGATGGTCAGAGTTGATTGTGATTAGTAAGGTATTGAAGTAAATAGTTGGGTTTGTGTGTAGAAATGGTGCCTAGAAGAAGCTTATCCTTGATTGTGATAAGTAAAGTATTGAAGTAAATAGTTGGGTTTGTTAGTAGAAATGGTTTCCAGAAGAAGCTTATCCTTGATCGTCAGAGTTGATTGTGATAAGTAAGGTATTGAAGTAAATAGTTGGGTTTGTGTGTAGAAATGGTTTCCAGAAGAACTTATCATTGTTGGACAGAGTTGATTGTGATAAGAAAAGGTATTGAAGTAAATAGTTAGGTTTGTGTAGAAATGGTGTCCAGAAGAAGCTTTTCCTTGATGGTCAGAGTTTGATTGTGATAAGTAAGGTATTGAAGTAAATAGTGGGATTTGTGTGTAGAAATGGTCCAGAACAAGCTTATCCCTTGATGGTCAGAGTTGATTGTGATAAGAAAAGGTATTGAAGTAAATAGTTGGTTTGTGTGTTGAAATGTTTGTCCAGAAGAATACTTATCCTTGATGGTCAGAGTTGATTGTGATAAGTAAGGTATTGAAGTAAATAGGTTGGGTTTTTGTTGTAGAAATGGTTTCCAGAAGAATCTTATCCTTGATGGTCAGAGTTGATTGTGATAAGAAAGGTATTGAAGTAAATAGTTGGGTTTGTGTGTAGAAATGGTGTCCAGAAGAAACTTATCCTTGATGGACAGAGTTGATTGTGATAAGTAAGGTATTGAAGTAAATAGTTAGGTTTGTGCGTAGAAATGGTGTCCAGAAGAAGCTTATCCTTGAAGGACAGAGTTGCTTGTGATAATAAAAGGTATTGAAGTAAATAGTTGGGTTTTTGCGAAGATAAGGTGTCCAGAAGAAGCTTATCCTTGATGGTCAGAGTTGATTGTGATAAGTAAAGGTATTGAAGTAAATAGTTTGGGTTTGTGTAGAAATGGTTTCAGAAGAAGCTTATCCTTGATGGACAGAGTTGATTTTGATAAGTAAAAGGTATTGAAGTAAATAGTTGGGTTTTGTGTAGAAATGGTGTCCAGAAAGAATCTTATTCTTGATGGTCAGAGTTGATTTGTGATAAGTAAGGTATTGAAGTAAAATAGTTGGGTTTGTGCGAAGAAATGGTGTCCAGAAGACCGTATACATTGATGGTAAGAGTTGATTGTGATAAGTAAAGGTATTGAAGTAAATAGTTGGGTTTGTGTGTAGAAATGGTGTCCAGAAGAAGCTTATCCTTGATGGTCAGAGTTGATTGTGATAAGTAAGGTATTGAAGTAAATAGTTGGGTTTGTGTGTAGAAATGGTGTCCAGAAGAAGCTTATCCTTGATGGTCAGAGTTGATTGTGATAAGTAAGGTATTGAAGTAAATAGTTTGGGTTTGTGTGTAGAAATGGTGTCCAGAAGAATCTTATCCTTGATGGTCAGAGTTGATTGTGATAAGTAAAGGTATTTGACGTAAATAGTTAGGTTTAGTGTGTAGAAAATGGTGTCAGAAAGAGCTTATCCTTGATGGACAGAGTTGATTTGTGATAAGAAAAGTATCGAAGTGAAATTGTTAGGGTTTTGTGTAGAAATAGTGTCCAGAAGAAGCTTATCCTTGATGCTCAGAGTTGATTATGATAAGAAATGTATTGAAGTAAATAGTTGGATTATTGCGGAGAAATGGTGTCCAGAAGAAGCTTATCTTTGACAATCGGAGTTTAGTATGATAAGTAAGGTATTAAAGATAATTGATTTTGTTTGTCTTGAAATGATATCCAGAAAAAACGTGTCCTTGATGGACAGAGTTGCTTGTGATAAGAAAGGTATTGAAGTAAATGGTTTGTTTTTGTGTTTGAAATTTTGTCCAGAAGAAGCTTATACTTGATGGTCAGAGTTGATTTGTGATAAGTAAGGTATTGAAGTAAATATTTGGGTTTGTGTGTAGAAATTGTTTCGAGAAGAATCTTATCTGATGGACAGAGTTGATTTTGATAAGTAAAAGTTATTGAAGTAAAATAGTTGTGTTTTTGCGAAGAAATGTTGTCAAGAAGAAACTTATACATGATGGTCAACGTTGATTTGTGATAAGTAAAGAATTATTAAAGTAAATAGTTTAGGTTTGTGTGTAGAAATTGTGTCCAGAAGAAGCGTATCCTTGATGGACAACTTGATTGTGATAAGTAAGTTATTGAAGTAAATATTTAGGTTAGTTTGTAGAAATGGTGTCCAGAAGAAGCTAATCCTTGATGGACAGATTTGATTGTGATAAGTAAAGGTATTAAAGTAAAAAGGTTGGGTTTGTGTATAAAAATGGTTCACAGAAGAACATTTTTCTTGATGGTCAGAGTTTATTTTGATAAGTAATTTATTGAAGTAAATATTTAGGGATTTGTGTGTTGAAATGGTGTCAAGAAGAATCTTATCCTTGATGTTCAGATTTGATTGTGATAAGTAAGGTATTGAAGTAAATAGTTGGGATTTGTGTAGAACTTGTGCCTAGAAGAAGCTTATCCTTGATTGTGATAAGTAAAGTATTGAAGTAAATAGTTTGGGTTTGTTAATAGAATGGTTTCGAGATGAATCTTATTCTTGATGGTAAGAGTTGATTTTGATAAGTAAGGTATTGAAGTAAATAGTTAGGTTTTTGCGAAAAATGGTTGTCAAGAAGAAACTTATACATGATGGTCAACGTTGATTGTGATAAGTAAAGAATTAAAGTAAATAGTTAGGTTTGTTTGTAGAAATGGTGTCCAGAAGAAGCTTATCCTTTATGGTCAGAGTTGATTGTGATAAGAAAGGTATTAAAAGTAAATAGTTAGGTTTGTGCATAGAAATGGTGTCCAGAATAAGCTTTTCCTTGATGGTCAAAGTTGATTGTGATAAGTAAGGTATTGAAGTAAATAGTTGGGTTTGTGTGTAGAAATGGTGCCTAGAAGAAGCTTATCCCTGATTGTGATAAGTAAAGTATTGAAGTAAATAGTTGGGTTTGTGCATAGGAATGGTTTCCAGAAGAATCTTATCCTTGATCGTCAGAGTGTATTGTGATAAGTAAATAATATTAGTAAATACTTGTGTTTATTTGTAGAAATGGTTTCCAGAAGAAGGTTATCATTGTTGGACAGAGTTGATTGTGATAAGAAAGTTATTGAAGTAAATAGTTGGGTTATTGCGAAGAAATGGTTTCCAGAACAAGCTTATCCTTGATGGACAGAGTTGATTGTGATAAAAAAAGGTATTGAAGTAAATAGTTGCGTTTGTATGTAGAAATGGTGTCCATAAGAATCTTATCCTTGATGGTCAGGTAATATTGTTATAAGTAAGGTATTAAAGTAAATAGCTGGATTTGTGTGTAGAAAAGGTGTCCAGAAAAAGCTTATCCTTGATGGTCAGAGTTGATTGTGTTAAGTAAGGTATTGAAGTTAATAGATGGGTTTGTCGTAGAAATGGTTCCCAGAAGAAGCTTATCCTTGATTGTGATAAGTAAAGTATTGAAGTAAATAGTTTGGTTTGTGCATAGAAATTGTGTCCAGAAGAATCGTGTCCTTGATCGTCATAGTTGATTGTGATAAGTAAATAATATCAGTAAATACTTGTGTTTATTTGTAGAAATGGTGTCCAGAAGAAGGTTATCATTGGTGGACAGAGTTGATTGTGATAAGAAAGTTATTGAAGTAAATAGTTGGGTTATTGCGAAGAAATGGTTTCCAGAAGAAGCTTATCCTTGATGGTTAGAGTTGATTGTGATAAGAAAGGTATTGAAGTAAATAGTTGGTTTGTGTGTAGAAATGGTGTCCAGAAGAAGCTTATCCTTGATGGTCAGAGTTGATTGTGATAAGTAAGGTATTGAAGTAAATAGTTGGGTTTGTGTGTAGAAATGGTGTCCAGAAAGATGTCTTATCCCTTGATTGTGATAAGTAAAGTATTGAAGTAAATAGTTGGGTTTGTGCATAGAAATGGTTTCAGAAGATTCTTATCCTTGATCGTCAGAGTGTGATTGTGATAAGTAAGATATTGCAGTAAATACTTGTGTTTATTTGTAGAAATGGTTTCAGAAGAAGGTTTATCATTGTTGGACAGAGTTGACTGTGATAAGAAAGTTATTGAAGTAAATAGTTGCGTTTGTATGTATAAATGGTGTCCATAAGAATCTTATCCTTGATGGTCAGGGAATATTGTGATAGGTATGGTATTAAAGTAAATAGCTGGGTTTGTGTGTAGAAAAGGTGTCCAGAAAAAGCTTATCCTTGATGGTCAGAGTTGATTGTGTTAAGTAAGGTATTGAAGTTAATAGATGGGTTTGGTCGTAGAAATGGTTTCCAGAGAAGCTTATCCTTGATTGTCGAGTAGAGTAAAGTATTGAAGTAAATAGTTTGGTTTGTGCATAGAAATTGTGTCCAGAAGAATCTTGTCCTTGATCGTCAGAGTTGATTGTGATAAGTAAAGATATTTCAGTAAATAGTTCTGTTTATGTTAGAAATGGGTGTCCAGAAGAAGCTTATCCTTGATGGTTAGAGTTGATTGTGATAAGAAAGGTATTGAAGTAAATAGTTGGCTTTGTATGTAGAAATGGTGTCCATAAGAATCTTATCCTTGATGGTCAGGGAATATTGTGATTAGTATGGTATTAAATTAAATAGCTGGGTTTGTGTGTAGAAATGGTGTCCAGAAGAAGCGTATCATTGATGGTCAGAGTTGATTGTGATAAGTTAGGAATTGCAGTAAATAGTTGAGTTTCTATGTTAAAATGTGTTCCAGATAAAGCTTATCATTGGTGGACAGAGTTGATTTTGATAAGAAAGTTATTGAAGTAAATAGATATGTTATTGCGAAGAAATGGTGTCCAGAAGGATCTTATCTTTAAAAATAAGAGTTGAGTATGATAAGTAAGGTATTGAAGATAAGGGTCGGATTTGTGTGTAGAAATGATGAACAGAAGAATCTTATCCTTGATGGTCAGAGTTGATTGTGATAAGTAAGTTATTGAAGTAAATAGTTTGGTTGGTGTGTTGAAATGGTTTCCAGAAGAATCTAATTCTTCATGGTCAGAGTTGATTTTGATAAGTAAGGTATTGAAGTAAATAGTTAGGTTTGTGTGTAGAAAAGGTGTCTAGAAGAACCTTATCCTTGATG
>WEDG01001772.1:0-54251 GCA_017591395.1 Schistocephalus solidus
CTCTCCTTGATTTCATTGGTTCCTGTACTTGTCTCAACGGCAGCTAGAAGATCTTGAAGCAGGTGGCCAGCTATTCGACGCCCTCAACCGATCAGGAGCGGCGTTTTTCAAGCCGCAAGTTTCCAGGCCACTTCTCTTCATTTCGTATTGCGTAAACTAAATTTCATCTTTAAACACAAATTCACGCAAATTTCGTGTTTACGCTGATGATCTCAAGTGCATGATTCATTTTCTAAAGGACGCGCCAATAGTTGACGATAAAATCAACACTGATCTACTAATGCTCTCCCGTTGGAGCTCTAGTGGGCAGATTGCAGTTTCTCCATTCAAGAGTAGTTTCATGATTGTTGGCCCCGTCAAGCTTCCTGGACACCTCGTATTTCAAAATTAATCCACTTTTAGAACGATCAACCATAAGAGACTTAGGTCTACGTTACACGAATAAGCTAGCGGTTGTCGCCTCTGCATGGTGTCGAATTTCGCAAAGGCTGCACAGATGTGTGGTTTTGTATCTCACTGTAATTTCTTCCTGCCGGAAACAAAGTTAAACCTGTAAGCGTAAGTTTTCGTTTCTTCCGATCCTCGAGAATGCTGCTGTCCCTCTCTGGGCTGATGAAAGCCTCTGACCGCAGTTAGCTGAAACAGCGATTGAGAGAGTACTGGAAGACGACATGTTCTCTTCCCTGGATTCCAGGATATCTCTATACAGGTAAAGAAGACTCGATGCCAGCCCCTGCTTCCTGAAGTTTAACGTTATCTCATTCAGCCCAAATCTCCCAAAATTCACGGTTCTCACTTTCGGTAGATCGACCTATGCCCCTCGTCATTCTTCCATGATCATTTCGGCATTGCCCCTTTAGATCCGCCAACTAAGCGTTCTTTAGTCCTCCAACTATGCTAGCATCTGGAAATAATCGTCATCTGCAAAATTAGGTGGTCGTCTGTATTAGCTGTTTTCAAAACCAAATTACGCGCAAACATATGTCTTTCGGAAGAGATAAAGTCCAAAATTCGCAACTTCGGATTTTTGCGCAGAGTCCTCCTGGTATTTGAGGCAGCTCCCTTGATATTGAGGCCATTGGTCCCCAGCCTTATATTTTTCATCATCTCTTCTGCAGAGTCAATCTTTTGCATTCCCCATTTCGATCCATCCTTTTTACTAGCATCGCCAGCTTTTACCCGACACCTTGATGCTTTTACCCCGATTTTACGCAGCGACGATGGTGTATCGTTCGCTGACAGGCGAGAGGCGGGTTCCGATGCTTTCGCCTCTTTGCGTAGTGGACTATGCGCAGTCAGTCAAAGGTCGCATCTCGATAATGCTCGCTCGTCACCTAAATTTTCCCTCTGCTTCGACCAATGCATGGCGACGATGAGTTCCTCCTCTCACCTCCACTGCCCACCGTTCGCCGTAAACTGCTTTATTATCTCTCACCCTGACAAGGAGCGTTCTGAACTCTCATACGTTGTCAGCAACATCACAGTACTATCCTATTGCATCTAGCTATTAGTTGTTTAGTGAAGCAGTTTATTTTTCTCCTAGTTTGTGAATTGGCGGCTCGCGAACGCCGCCTCGATTTAACCGAGAGAGTTTTTTATGGCTTCTTTTTCTAGTTCATCGTATGTTTCAAAGATTGTTGACTATTGTTTTTAAAAGTGGCAAACCGTTCTGAATCGGATATGCCTACCATGTAATTCATTTCTGCTGTTAATATGGCTGCTCCCATAGTGCAGCAATTATCTTCTTTGTATTTATATATACCGAGGATACTAAGATTGTAATGATGGGGCTCTCTGAGCCTATAAATATACAATTTATTTTTAACTGCAGCCACGTTTTTCCAAGAACATAAGTAATGTCACCGCAGAACCCCGCAATATGTGGAAAAGGAGAATATATGAATCTGTCACATCAATTTATTACTAGGGTCTCGTTCTTCCCTCTCCAACAAATTATGCAAACGTAGTATAACCAGTGATCGGATCCCATTCAATTTTAACCGGATATTTTGAACCCAACTCGATCACACCCAACAGGCCCACAGGCAATAAGGTGTTTGACTTCAACTAAAGGGTCGCGCTTTTCCAGCCTTAGAAATTGGAACATCTTGGATTGGAACAGACCGGCTGATAATTACTAAGCAGCCCTTAATTTCATTTACGGTCTACTTTTTGTCGGTTCTGCTCTTCTGCAAATAATATTTCCAAAACAACTAAGGAATCAACAATTGGCTGCAGAGACCGCACACACACAATATATATAGGCTTTGGAGCCATATGACTCAAGTTTATTTAACATTTCTAAGGAGCGGCACGTAGGAGATTTGCCGAGAGCAGCTTCGCTTCACAATTATTTGGATCCCTTAACGACGATTGCCCGTGCTTTCAAGAGCAGACGCGAGACGACAGAAGAAGCGGAATGTAGACAGAAAAATGGCTGAACATTTCACAACAAACCGACACTGAAGTGTTCAAAGAAGGTCGTAAATCTGTCATCGAGAATCCTCACGACAATGGAAGAGAGCGTACTTTCCAAAGGTCTGAAATACAATCTTTCTGACTCAAACTATTTGGGGTTTCTTGCAAGCTTGGAATCCATCATATCGACTGTGAACCTCTCAGAAGATGAACGGTTTACTATACGAAATAGTACCATACAAGCCTTAAAAGACCGGAAACATTTTTCAGTACTATCACATGAAGAGAGGAAAGCGTTAAAGGGTCTTAAAACTGACAAGGATATTATCATTCTCCCCGTGGACAAAAGAAGGTGCTATTGCGGTTTTGAACAAAACAGACTACACTAAGAAGATGCTGTCATTGTTAGAAGATGGATCCACCTACGAACCACTCTCTGCGGACCCTACAAAGACACAGAATTCATCTATTGATAAGGTGTTGAAACGTCTCACAGGGAAGAAGCAACTGTCAGGGAATATTGCTAAATCCCTGCGACAAATTGAACCAACCATCGCGAAGATTTATGGACTGCCCAAAGTCCACAAAACTGAAGTTCCACTGCGACCTATAGTGTCATTGATCGGTGCGCCCAACTACAAAATTTCCAAGTGGTTATTCCAAAAGCTTCATCCGCTTACGAAGAATTGTGAAACCTCAATTGAGAATTCAACGGAGTTTCTAAAGAAATAAAAGGAACCACAATCTCCACAGATAAAATAATGGTCTCCTTCGATGTCGTTTCCCTCTTCACGTCTATACCGTTAGCCCTAGCAAAAACAATACACAAAGAGGAACTCTGTTGTCCCACGATACGGATGTTCCAGCAGCGGCCGTACTCGAACTCATGGACCTATGTTTAGAAACTAACTTTTCATTCGACCGAAAATGCTATAAGCAACTGAAAGAGAGCTCAATGGGGTCACCCATCTCTGGTTTTCTCGCCGAAATCGCAATGCAGAAACTCGAGGCCACAGCTCTTCCGTTAGTTAATCCTAAATTATGGCTACGTTATGTAGACGACACATTTGTTGTCGTGTAAAAGGACCAACTGGAAATTCTCCCTAACACCATCAACTCCACAACCCCGGGAATCAATTCACACTCGAAAAGGAAGTTGACAATAAACTCCCATTCCTGGATGTTTTCGTACTAATGAAAAGACCGACGGAACACTACGCACATCGGTTTATCGAAAGGAAACTTATGCCGAAGTTATTCTGCCTTATGAGAGCAATCAGCCTATCGCTCACAAACGGAGTGCTGTCAACAATCTACTCAGTCGAGCAAAAAACACATTGCTCCGACGAAGAAGGCTATCAAATCAAACTGAATTACTTGTGTGAATTATTTTTCGCAGAACGGATACCCCTAAGGATTTTGTACGCCGATGCTTGAAAGGACAGAAGTCGAAAGAAAAGGAACCAAGATAGTTCTAACGAGGCGCCAAAAATAAAATACATGGCGAACCCTTCTCTACATTAAGAATGTGTCTGAACTCGTCGAAAGACACCTAAAGGAAGCACCAAATTCATGTGGCGCACAAAACCGACAACTACTTTCCATGTACCCAGCTTTGTCCACCCTAAGGATAGGGTCAACTATTTGGACAAGAAAGAGAGTCATCTACAAGATCCCATGTGAAGCATGTGATGCCGTGTATTGTGGTCAGACAGGCAAAATCCGCCTCTACACGCATCTATGAACATCATTTGGCAGTAAAGAGGCGGGACCATCTGTCCCAACCAGCTATGCATACTCTAGACACCGGGCACACCTTCGCTTGGGATAAAACTCGGATTGTCGCCGCCTGTTCCTTCAAGAAATGTCGAGAGTTCCTCGAGGCGATGCATTCAGATGAGTCATGCATCAACAGACATATCGAGTTGGATGCGGCGTACAGACATTTCAAGGAGAAATGGAAGAAACGAAAACCGATCAGGACAGGCTGATACACACGGCGGCCGCTCAATGGTGCCAATGTTCACGCCAGTATCGACTTTTTTTCGGGTGATTACGATGTCAGCCGTTTTTACCACATTTGCTACCCGCCTGCGTCTGACGACGACCCGGAGAACCGGTGTTGAAGTTTACACAATAATGCTCCATTTCCCATAGAACGTATTCAATTTCATATATATATATTGAAAAGAAAAATGCTCTTCGGTAAATGGAGTTTTACTCGTAAATTTTCAAGTTGGTGACACCAACCCATCGTCAGACGAAATGAACAGAGGAGAGGTTGGTGTCCCCAACTTGAAAATTTACGAGTAAAACTCAATTTCCCGAAGAGCATTTTTCTTTTCATTATACTATCTCGGGATGCAAACAACCTCTGTTATTCAATATATATATATATATATATATATATATATATATATATATATGATAGTGTGTCGCTCACCGATCTGCTTAAGGAACATGCATGTTCCGTTGTGCCCTGGAGCTCACATTAGAGCCCTCGCAGGCGGTCGCATAGCGACGTGAAGCATATGATTTTTAAGTAGAACCGACAAAGACAAGGGAGATATTAATACCACTTGTTTTTAGAATGGGCATCACGTAATTGTTCCACATTATTTCATTGCCTTCGGCGACGTCCTCGTACATAACAATCTCTCCCAACTCTTCGATACCCGATCCGGTGTTCGACGAGGTTAAATCCCGTCACAAATTTTATTCATCTACCCCATTGACTGGATTCTCGAGAGGGCCCTTCACGGTTTTGACGATGTGAAAGTTGCACCAAGACGCTGCTTGACTGACCTAGACTACGCTGATGCTATCGCCTTGCAGGCTTTGGCGACTTACAGTCTGTGCTGTCGAGGGTGAATGAGAGCACTACTTCTGTCGGCCTTTCCATAAACACTGGGAATACCTAATTGTTTTCAAGCTGCATGCCTGACCAGGAGGAGGCATCCCTCTGGATTAATGGCTGTCAACTTGAAGAAGTAGACAGTTTCAAATACCTCTGGGAGAGGATGCTGCCAAATGGACAGAGTAAGGACGACAATGTCTCCCAAATCGACGCTGCTCACCGGGTTTGCTCAATCTATGGACCCGACGCGACATCTGCGGCGCCACGAAGAACCGCGTGCATCATGCATCCACCCGATCTTTTCTCCTCTACGGTTGTGAATGCTGGGCTTTGCGACTGGGAGATGAGCGAAAACTTTAGATATTTGACCATTCTGCCTGCGGACCATTCTTGGAGTGAAGTACACTAACTACCTCTCAAACGAAGCAGTCCGCACACGCTGCAACAATATCCCGAGGATATTTCAGGCCATCCATCTAAGACTGAGGTGGTTTGGACACGTCTCCCGTCGTTCGTTTCACGATCTGAGTTCTACTGCTCTCAGTCCGACGTCGTTGCTCACTTGGAGGCGTCAAAGCGCAGGTCGAAATTGTTCGGTAAGATATGAAGACGGTGCTTGGACCTTCGTCCATTGCTGGAGAAATGAATGGGCTGAGCTTTCCAGGCCTGCTGCCGCGAATCATCACGCGTAGAGAGGTAAAATGCGAGCCCAGCTAGATCAGGCACGATCGCAGCCGTAACAAGTACAAGTAAGATGCGACTCAAATATCGTGGGATCAGGCTGAAGAATAATATAACAACGGTATTTAAGTAGTCCTTGCGAATCGAAAACACATATCTACTGTAATTTGCCCTTTAATTTGCTGTTTACAGGCATCACAAGGAGTATCTCAGTTGGACATATGAAAAATACCCTGCCCATGCACTGCACGGCAAACTTTATGTAAGGATTTCCAGTTTCATAGTTGCGGATACAAATGCATCGGATGCAGGCAAAGGCACTGCTAGGCACTCTTTCAGATGAAGGGATGCTGAAATAGCTGTTAACCTCAGAAAATAAGGCAATAAATAACCTCAGATGGAGGCCGATCATTTGGTGGATCAATGTGCAGTGCTTTCAGTCCTTCCTCACGTGATAACTGGGCGTCTCCTGCGCAAGTAGCGGCAATACGGAGGAGAAAGTACCGGAAGTTGTAAACAGTTGGATCACGCGGTCCACGTCGCCCTATCATGGTAGACGTCGGCAAAGAAGATAACCCCATGCCCTCCTCCCGCCACACACAAAACTCACTAACTCACTCCCATGCTGCCGTAATCACGCACTTTATCCACCCTCATGGCTGATGAACCGTTCGTGCCGTGTATGTATATCTATCGTGTTTCATAGCCCTAGCTCGAGACTGGTCAGTATAGCCTCGGTAGTCGTGCTACGCATCATTACTAGTCGGTGTCCGACAGCTTAGGGAGCTTTCGATCAACCAACAAAACACAACGAGACAATTAGATTCCGTAACACGATCGGCGAGCGCCCCGCTGCCATTGAAACGGTCAGAACGACAAGCTCAAAGGCCAAGGGCTACGGCATTGAACTTCTAACCGACCAGTCGCGAGTTTGAGCCTCAGAGATTGCATAACTTGGGATTGGGTATTGCTGGCTGATGACAGCTAATACGTCAGAAATAGCCGTTGTCGGTAATGTTCTACTGCCCACACAACTTGCCGTTGTACTGCTGCGCGCGGGGCTTAAGATTGAACCCCAAGACATAACAGGACGAGTGAGTTCCGGCATCGATCGGTGAGCGTCTCTCAACAAATTTTAATATTCCCCATTTAAACTGGAAAGACAACGAGCCCGTGGCTCAAGGGCATACACCATTGGACTTGTCTTTGTGAGCAATAAATTCTGCGTGTTCACCCATCTTTGCTCCGCCAAAATTCGGTTCAAGAAAACAATGTTTGCATGACTGCTTGCTTCAACAATCATGCTGGCCGTTGGCGCCGTCGGCAGAGCACAGGGGGGATCAGACAATCTGCCAGTCAGCCGAAAGCTTACTGACGCTAGCACGCATCGGACTGCGGCAAACAGTTACGCTTCTGCGCAAACCACAACGACGGTGTGGCTGGCCATTTGTGTGCAGACAGCAGCGAAGGTTGATTGGAAGACGTTTTTTGTGGGAAAAAAAACAGAGGTTGATTATCCTCCAGATTGCAGAGATCCACTACCTCTAACGCGACTATCTATTCGTTGATGAGGGCTGTCTTGGGACTCATGCTTGAGCCACGCCAGGGGCTATTAGGAGTAGTAGAGGCAGAATAACAATGCGGACGACGACGACAAGGATTGAAAGAGTCATTTATAGCACATTAGCCGTCATCAGGCAGTCACACTCAACCCCAGCTGGTGCCCCAATGGTAAGAGTCAGTGCAAATGGGGAAGGGAGTAGCTAGCATGTCTGCCAAGAAAAGACAGGAGACGCGGAGAGGTGACCAGACAATGGAATCAATGTTACGCATTTTGCGGATCAACCAGCTTATTCACACATGTTGCTACAAGAAGGTATCGTCGGGAGGGAGAGAACGTTACACGGCATATTCATTCAAGGTGATCTTTTCTCGCCTAACGGTTATTCCTCGAAGAAGCAAAGCTAGTATGTAGAAAAGACGTTCGACAAACAAAGCGCACTGGCCGTACGTGCGTAAGGGCTGTTTAGCTCTGTCAGTTAGTGCAACTGAGCTCGTCTTCTGGTCAATTTGACATCGCTTTATTGTCGAAGCAAGCTGCGCGATAGAGGGAGGACGCGATAGATGTTGTGCAAGTCCATCTAACAATAAACTAACTCAGAGGAGTAAGTTGGTGGATGGACGCTCACCGTTCGGTTGCAGGGCTCGGTGAGAGTTAGAGCGTTGGACTTCTAGCCAACAGGTTGCGGGTTCAAGCCTCGGGTGGTACAGTACCTCCTAGGGTTGAGCATATCCGGCTGGCTACGGTTAATGAGTCAGAAATGGCCATTCTAGTCTCCCGCGTCTTTGTCGGCATTGGTATTCTGCATCTACCTATGCCAGCAGTCAGGAGTAGCTGAACGGCGCACGTTCAATATAGTACTCATGTTTTAAGTAGTTTGAGTGCCCAAGGCTGCGTAGGGAGTAGATGAAGCGCCCCCGATATTTTCATCTTATTTACACGACTTAAGGATAGTTGCAATCCCAACCAGCATTGTCACTTACCTAAAAGGGACTGCCAGGCAGTTGCACAGTTTCTTTTCTCCCCGATCGAGCAAAAACTACTAGAATAACAGCGCTGTCAAAGGCAGAGGTTGATAACATCGATATATACGCGCTGATAGGGCCATTACAGGTGATCCAAATAGGTTTTGTTGGCGCGGAAAGCATGTGTGAACCCTTTTCGCGAGGTAAAATCCATTTTTCGACCCCACATAACTACGAATCTACAGCTGATAAGAGTACTGGCGCACCCTATGTGTCACACCGTTTAAGGTTTCATAAACGGCTACCAGGCTAAGCCGAGAGTAGTGTTGTTTGTGCACGTCCGCCTGTTGGCGCTTTTTACTACCTAGATGGCGGCGCGTGCGGTTTTATAAGCCAGGGTCGAGCATCTTGAGAAGAAAGCTGGCGTTTGAGAACACTGGATCTAACGCACCGGAAAAAAAACAGTTGATTGTGCACTGGAGTCCACTACTAATTACTGCTCATCGACCCCAGCCGCATGTCGTTTGCCAGACAAGTAGCAATAAATGGTGCCTTCGTGTCACCAAATGACTGATCCTAGCAGACACCTCTGTAGGAAGCCCGTGTCCTCTTGGAAGGATTTGTTGTCTAGGCAAGTGCTCAGACGGTGATCGAACGGTTTCTGGCTCTGTCTTTATTTCGTAAAATAATCTGCGGAAGGATTCGGGTTACACACTCAGTCCCAATCCAACATCTGGCAGGGCCTGTCTGTAAGCTACCGCTTACCACCCACCATACACATACAACATTTGGACTGTCGTGGTCCAACGATGTTCACCGTATGCTCCACAAAAGAGTGGTGCAGGGACGGTGGCTTGCGCGTGGATTAGTTTTAAGTGATAGTAGGCTTGCCCGGTTTCATGGCAGAGTGAAGAAGACCAGAGAAGGGAGAGGGCGCAGGTGGCTGGCGCGGCCGGGGCCCCTAGGCGTGCCACCACACCCCCCATGTTTCCCATTTGCTATGGAGCGCAGCACGTGGCAGTAGAATCATCTCAGTAGAGGAGTATGTGGGGAAGGATGGGAGGGGCGAGGCTGAGTTTATGAAAGATTGTACCGGCATTCGTTGGAAATGCGGAGATCAAAGAGACGACTGCAAAAAGATTAAGCAGCAGCAGTCCTGACCAAATACATCCGGGTTACTAATATGTCCTGGACGCAAGGGTAAAGATTTTCATCTGTACAGGAAGGTTGGCTAGATAGGTAGACCTAGAACACTAGCTGCTCGGACCCCAGATTGAGGTGGTCAGGAAAGCAACGCAAGTACTGAGTTTCAATAGCAGCCACTCAACTATCCACCAACGCAGAATGCGTAAAACGGCGCTAAAACGGCGCGTCAAGACGCGTTGCAGTGAAAAGGAATACAAGTTGCTCTGAACCATCGTTTTTCGCAACCTGGTCTAATGGAAAAGAACTATAAGACGATGCTACTGATCAGAGCCCAGTGCAGTGGGCAGACCATTGTATTATTAGGTAGTAGTATTAGTAGAAGTACTAGAATATTACCATTAGTACTATTAGTACTAGTACAATAATTACTAATATTAGTATAAGTAGTAATACTAGTAGTAGCAGTAGTACTAGTAGTAGTACTAGTACTAGAATATTAGCAGTAGTCGTAATAATAGAAGTGATAGCAGTAGAATATTAGCAGCAGTAGTATCAGGAGTAGTAGTAGTAGTAGTAGAAGTATTTTTATTAGTAGTAGTATTAGTACTATCAATAGAGTATACTCCGTACGAGTACTAGCCTTAGTGGTATAGGTAGCAATACTAGTAGTATTATTAGTATAAGTAGTAGTATTAGTACTAGAATATTAGTAGTAGAAGTGCTAATTGTAGTACTATTACTAGAATATTCGCAGTAGTAGTAAGGGGTTGTGGTGCTAGTAGGTGTAGTACTAAAAGTAGCAGCAGTAGTATTAGTACTAGTACAAGCAGTACTAGCCCTCGAGTATTAGTAGTAGTACTAGTATTATTAGTATTATAAGTAGTATTAGTAGCCATAATACCAGTAGTATTAGTAATAATAGTATTAATACTAGTATTAGAAGTAGTAATATTAGGTTATAAGTAGTAGTATTACTTCTGGTGGTGGTGTTGGTGGTATTAGTACTAATATTAGTAGTACTAGTACTAGAATACTAGCAGTAATAGTATTAGCGTACGTAGTAGTATTTGAAGTAGTATTAGTACTATAACTAGAGTATTATTCGTACCAGTACTAGCATTAGTGGTATAGATACTAATACTAGTAGTATTATTAGTAGAAGTAGTAGTAGTACTAGCAGTGCTAATTGTAGTACTATTACAAAAATATTCGCAGTAGTAGTAGGGGTGGTGGTGCTAGTAGTAGTAATATCAGAAGTAGTAGTAGTAGTATTAGTATAAGTAGTATTACTGGCCATAAAACCAGTAGTATTAGTAATAATAGCATTGATACTAGTAGTAGAAGTAGTAATATTAGGTTATAAGCAGTAGTATTACTTCTGGTGGTGGTGTTGGTGGTAGTAGTACTAATATTAGTAGTACTAGTACTATAATACTGGCAGTAATAGTAGTAGCGTACGTAGTAGTATTTGTAGTAGTAGTAGTAGTATTAGTACTATAATTAGAGTATTATTCGTACCAGTACTAGCATTAGTGGTATAGGTAGTAATACTAGTAGTATTATTAGTAGAAGTAGTAGTAGTAGTAGTAGTACTCGAATATTAGCAGTACTAGTAGTGCTAATTGTAGTATTATTACAAAAATATTTGCAGTAGTAGTAGGGTGGTGGTGCTAGTAGGAGTAGTAATATCAGTAGTAGTATTAGTAGCCATAATACCAGTAGTATTAGTAAAAATAGTATTAATACTAGTAGTAGAAGTAGTAATATTAGGTTATAAGCAGTAGTATTACTTCTGGTGGTGGTGTTGGTGGTAGTAGTACTAATATTAGTAGTACTAGTACTAGAGTACTAGCATTAATAGTAGTAGCATACGTAGTAGTATTTGTAGTAGTAGTATTAGTACTATAACTAGAGTATTATTCGTACCAGTACTAGCATTAGTGGTATAGATACTAATACTAGTAGTATTATTAGTAAAAGTAGTAGTAGTACTAGAATATTAGCAGTACTAGTAGTGCTAATTGTAGTACTATTACAGAAATATTCGCAGTAGTAGTAGGGGTGGTGGTGCTAGTAGGAGTAGTAATATCAGTAGTAGTAGTAGTAGTAGTAGTAGTAGTAGTAGTAGTAGTAGTATTAGTAGTATTCTACGTGTGCCAAATGCCAACGCGAGGTCAGAAAGTCGCGCTAGGCAGGCAGAACTCGCCATTCGACCGTAAGAGGGGGTAGCTCAAAGGACCTAAACCAATCAGCTGTCCATCTGCAGGTTCTGTGGACAAACTTAAGGAAATTGTTTCCAAAAAGCTTTCCCTAAAGAATATTTCAAAAAACAGCCGATTTGCCAAGATGGACGACTCACCTGGTCAGTTAAAATGGCAATGACGAAAAGACCAAACAGACAGGAGATGACCACGAGGACGATGGAGTGTATTCTACAAAAGACCAGCAAAGAGAGGCCATGTGACAATGGATATTGGTAGGAGGGCAATGTAAGACAAAAATCTCGTTAGCCTGTAAAATGGGGAACAAACAAGGCTATAGTGGTTAAGAGAGCAGTAGATGCAATCACTGGAACAATGACTTTATCCGCTTGACTTCTCGGATTCACAAATTAAGGCGAATGTTCGCATTCCGGGTGTGTGTATGAGTAAAGAAGAAAGCAGACGACGACGAAGAAAAAGAATAAGAAGACGACGAAGAAGAAGAAGGAGGAGGAGGAGGAGGAGAAGGAGAAGGTTGTTCGTTCGCCGGAATCATGGTTTTTTTTTCGTCTGCGCTTTCAAACTCTTACTGGAGTCCATCGTCAGTTGCCATTTTTATCCCTGACAATGGACTCGTGTTAGAGTTCGAAAGCTCAGACGAATAAAGCCCTGATTCTGGCGAGCGAACAAACTTTTTCGGATTCAGGCTCGAACTCATCATCATAATGTTGAGGATTCTACCAATTAACGTCTCACTTGAGGTAGCCTGAACTTGACCGAGTTTATCGACACAGACTAGAACGACTGGATTCCGAACCATCTCAATTCATTCTCAAATTCTGTGCTTGTGAAACGTCAAAACTGTTTAAACACGGCAGTCGGTTTTTCGATTTGGCCTCCGAACCATCCAGTCGGATGACTAACTAATTCAGTTGTGTTAGAGTTTATTGGCCTAGCGGAGCAACGGCAAAAGAGTAGTCACAAGGCACTCGCACATTCAGCCCACCAAATGCGCACATTTCACCTGCACAGATTTCCAGAGTGAACTGAAGCGGTTCTGAAGTTAGCCCCTATAGGCTCGGTAGATGAACTCGGGCGGGCAGTCAAATGCAAGCTGACTGGTAGAAAATTGTATCCCTCAGCGGCATTAACTCCCAGAAAGTCCAATCGGAGCACGCGCCGCGCGCGATTGAACCATGCCTCACCCCCCCCGCCCTCCATCCGTATTGGATGGCGGACATGTCTCAATGGCTTGTGACCCTTCCCTAGACAACCAACTGGACGGATCAGTGCCTGGCCAGCGCATTACTGTCGCATAGTCCACAACCGTGTTTTAGTCAGATCCGGGAGTCTGCTAACTTGGCAACTGACGTTCGTTGAAGGCCGTTGCACAAGGCTAACAGGCATGCCTTGTCTTCCCGGAGTTCTCATTGTCCTGTCTGAATGCTAGTTCAAGCAGGAAGCCCACATTCCAGGCAGCAGTCGCTGTATTTTGGCTAGGCTGGAACCGCAGACTTAAATTCGAACAGATAACATCCATCCGGTGAAGCCGTGGGTAAACAGTTGGAAGATGGTTCGACAAGCCAATCGACAAGTAGGACTACCGATCCAGACATCAGGACCGCTGTCGACATTCACCAACGGCGGTTGACTGACCCGACAGAAGTACTAAGGTCCTCCAATCGGGTGATACTTGCCTGCCGCAACAACTGAATTGAACGTCCACATAACTGTGGTCCTCCATCAAAGATTTAATCACATCTTAAAATGGTCAGTTTACGCGTAAGGACAGTGAAGCCTAGTAGTGTAAGCCAGTCTGAAGAAAAATAGGTCGCCAAGTCAGGCACAACACAAAACATCAACTAAGTTTCACAATGATCGGGCGGTGCTCTGTCACAGTTCCTACGGACTCTCACAACGATGGAACTGCTCAGGTACTCCGGGCCAAAAACAACGTATTAAATTCTTAGGGTCCCCCCTTCCGGCTTTAACTGTCTTTACGTTTGGGTCACCGCAGATTGCTACGAATGTTACCCGACAAGAGCTGGTTGAGAACACAGTATCCACAAGAATAGTTTGTATAGCCCTAATTTGCGCAAAAAAGGCTGGAAAGAGGAGCATAACCGACAGTTCGACCGTCGTAGTCCGACGATGTCCACCGTATGCTCCACACCAGGTGGTGCAGGGACGGTGACTTGCGCTTGAATTAGTTTTAAGTGATAGTAGCCTTGCGCTGCAGCTACCGCACTCTCTCCTCCTCCCCCACCTGAGCCCGGTGTCAAGACAGAGTCAAGAAGACCGGAGATGGGAGAGAGCGCAGATGGCTGGCGCGGCCGGAGCCGCCCCTGGGCGTGCCACCACACCTGGCTCGGATCCCACAGAGTGAGAGTGCCATAAAGGCCACATTAAGAAGGGGCCATTACAACCTGACTCTCAGTCCGCCAGTCAGCCACTCCACACAAAACACACATTGGGCTGACCACGCGGTCCGAGTTATCCCGTCAGTTGGCAACCTTCCAAGCCACGGCTTTTAGCGCACCGTGATAGTTTCAAGCGCGTCAGATTGTTTATAGTGAGGAAAATACGCTGAGCTCTCGATCTCACTCTCTCCCCCACCCCCACAATCAGACCACTGTCCGAGCCGGTCAGTTGTCTGATGCGGAAGCAGGCGCAGCTGCTGGTGACCTCGTCTACGTGTACTACGTATACGACCTGGCCCCCCAAACACAAGCACCAGGATTTCACACAACAGGGGGTTTAACGGCTTACATCTCACATGTGTGAGATAGCCAGAGGTCACGTTAAGAAGGAGTCATCACAGCCTGACTCTCAGACCACCAGTCAACCACTCAACACAACACACATTGGACTAACTGCGAGGTCTGAGTGTAATTGTCAGTTGGCAACCTTCAAACCGCGCCGGTTAACGTTACCGCACACTCTTCTCCTCCCCCACCTGAGCCCGGTCTCACGACACAGGCAAGAAGACCGGAGATGAGAGAGGTCGCAGGTGGCTGGCGCGGCCGGAGCCGCCCCTGGGCGTACCACCACACCTTGCTCGGATCCCACAGTGGGAGTGCCATAAAGACAACATAAAGAAGGAGCCATTGCAGCCTGACTCTCAGTCCGCCAGTCAGCCACTCCACACAAAACACACACTGGGCTGACCACGCGGTCCGAGTTATCCCGTCAGTTGGCAACCTTCCAAGCCACGGCTTTTAGCGCACCGTGATAGTTTCAAGCGTGTCATATTGTTTATAGTGAGGAAAATTCGCTGAGCTGTTGACCTCACTCTCTCCCCCACCCCCACAATCAGACCATCCGAGTCAGTCAGTTGTCTGATGTGGGAGTGGGCGCATTGGCTGACGGGTCAGCGTACCCGTCTTCGCACGCCACAGCACGACCTGGCCCCCATAACGCACACACCAGGATTCACAAACTCAGGGGATATAGAGCAGCCATCACCGTCTGACTCCCAGTCCACTGGTCAGCCACTCGACACACACAGCACATACACTGAGCCGACCGCGTGGTCTGGTGGAAGCGTCAGATTGGCAGACTTCCCAGCAACGGTTTTTTAGGAAACCGTGATTTACTCTGGGAAATGGTGATTGTGAGGGTATTGTCGATGCATTGGTGTAGGTAGTGTGCGCTGATGTAGCTTAGCATCCGGTGGTTTACCGGAGGTTGTCGTGGAGGCGCATGTGTCCTAATAGACCCATGCAGTGTGTAAATATGCGGGAGCAGTGAGGGCAGTGAAGGCGGGCGCGTCGACTGTATGTCGGAGCCCCAGGCACTGGTTCACCAGCCTCCTTGCGATGGATTCGCAGGTGACCGACCAGGCCGATGCGTGAGTTGAAGGTGCGGGAGCAGTGTGAGCAGGAGAAATCGGTAGAGGCTGGGAGGATGTCATTCATGGTAGTGGGGGTGGCAGGGGCCCTTAAAATGGCAGGAGCGGAGGGTGTGCATGGTGTATCGGTGTTGTCGGCATTGTGGTGTATTCCGCTGTCATGGATGCGCATGTGACCGAATAGGCCCATGCGATGAGTGAATGCGCGAGGACAGTGAGGGCAGTGGAGGCGACGATCTCTGCTGTGTGATGGTGCTCCAGGCACTGGCTCACCGGTCTCTGTACGATGTATTCGCAAGTGACCGACCAGGCCGATGCGTGAGGTGAATGTGCGGTCGCATTGAGTACAGCTTAGGAGAGATTCCCCATCGCTGATGGTGGAGGTGGTGGTAGTGAAGGCGGTGGTGGTTGCGGTGGTGGGGGTAACAGGCGATGAGTAGATGGATGTGGTCTCTATGATGGTGGGAGCAAAGGAATTGATGCCAGGAGTGAGGCTGGGGGAGTCATAAGGAGGGTTGGCAGAATTTGACGTAGAAATTGGAATTGTCGGATTGCTGGTGCATTGCGTCCGAAGATGTCCAACCAAGCCGATTCACGCGTGGAAGATGCATTGACAGCGCGGGCATGTTGGCAGGGCCTGGGCATTGGCGGTGTTGGTCCGGGGCGCTGGTGACTTTCGTGCCGCTCTTTTGGCATTGGCGGCAGCGATCCGGTTGGCCTCATAGATTGCTAAACCAGTCTTCACTGATCTTCTCCATGCCGGTCTATCCTGGGCGAGGTCCTCCCAGGTCGCCGAGTTGATTTGCAGGTGCTTCAGCGATTTCTTCAAAGTGTCCTTGTAGCGTCGTTTTTGACCTCGCTGCCGGAGAGAACCCGTAGCGACATCTCCGTAGAAAAGTCGTTTGGGTAGTCGCTCGTCGTCCATTCTTACCAGGTGGCCGCTCCATCGCAGTTGCACTTGCCTCAGAATGGCATGGATGCTGAGGATTCCGGTCTGCTCCAGGACTTCCGTGTCCGGGATCCTGTCTTGCCATCTCAGCTTCAGTATTCTGCGGAGGCAGCTGAGATGAAAGTGATTCAGCTTCCTGGCTTGGTTTGAGTAGACGGTCCAGGTTTCCGCTCCGTAAAGGAGTGTCGTCAAGACGACGGCCTTGTACATCTTCAGTTTGGTGTTCAGGTGAATACCGTGGCGATTGCACATGGAGGTCTGCAGCCGGACGAAGGCCTGACTAGCTTTGGAGATCCGTTGGGCAACCTCGTCATCGATTCTCGTGTTGCGCGACATCGTGCTTCCTAGAATAGCGAAGGTTTCCACGTTTTTGAGTTGAGCACCGTTGACATTGATTCGAGGAGCATTGTATTCCGCGCTGGGTGGCGGCTAGTGCATGACAACCGTTTTGGCTGTACTGATTGTTAATCCAAAATCGGCGCAGCCTTCGGCGAAGAGGTCCATGCTCCTTTGCATGTCCTCCTCCGTCACGGTGTTAAGGGCGCAGTCATCCGCGAAGGGCAAGTCATGGACTGTAGTCGTAGACACGCGCGTTGGAGCCTGCCTACGCCGACTGTTGAGGTGCCCGTCAGTTCTGTAGGCGATGTGGATACCAGGCTGCTCATCACGGTAGGCGGCCATCAGCATAGCCGAGAACATGAGACTGAAGAGGGTGGGGGCCAGTACGCAGCCCTGCTTCACTCCGTTGGTCACTGCGAATGCTTCGGATACCGTCCCGTTGTCAGTGACGCGCGCCGTCATCCCGTCATGAAGCTGACGCACCATGTGCGTGAACCACTCAGGACAACCGAATTTCTGCATGACTTTCCACAGTCCGTCACGATTCACCGTGTCAAAGGCTTTCGTTAGATCCACGAAGGTAGTGTATAGGTGAGTTCGCATCTCCTGACACCTCGTGTAGCTGGCGGGCGGCAAAGATCATATCGGTTGTTCCGCGGTGTCGGCGGAAGCCACATTGGCTTTCCAGGAGCAGGCCCTGCTCTAAATGACCGTTAAGACGATTGAGAAGGATACGGGCGAAGATCTTCCCGGCGATGTTGAGCAACGAGATGCCTCTGTGATTATCACAGAGTTGCCGGTTCCCCTTCCGTTTGTAGAGATGGACGATGGTCGCGTCTTTGAAATCCTGAGGAACTTGTCCTTGGCGCCACATCTCCTAAAAGAGTGTTTTGAGTTCTGCCATCAGCCGGGGCCCACCGTGCTTGTAGACTTCCGGTGGGATTGCGTCGGATCCATGTGCTTTACCGCTGGAAATCTGCTGCACGGCCCGGATGGTTTCTGGTAGGGAAGGCGGCAGATCCAGGTCATTGTTCGTGTCCACTTGAGGGAGCCGGTCAATCGCAGCAACGGAGATGGCTGATGAGCAATTAAGGACATTTCTAAAGTGCTCGGACAGCGCTTCAGAATTTGCGATTTCTCTGTCAGCAGTGTTGTGCCGTCAGAGCTGAGCAGCGGTGCAGACCCCCTGATACACGGGCCGTAGATGGCCTTGATGGCTTTGAAAAAGTTTTTCATTTCATTGCGGTCCGCATACCCCTGGATTTCCTCAGCCTTTCGGATCATCCAGGCATCCTGCATCTCCCGCAGCCGTTGTCGTACAAGGCGTCAGCATCTGCAAAGGCTGCTTTGGTGGCGTCAGTCCGAAGGTCCATGTAGGCTTTGTGTAGTCCATTCTTCTCCGCGAGTAAGTTTCTGATGTCGGCGTCATTGTCGTCAAACCAGTCCTGGTGTCGACGGTGTGCGCGTCCGAGTACATCGAGGGCGGTGGACTGGATGACATTTCGCAGTTGACACCATCGTGTCTCCACGGTAGCGTTATTATCTGGAGCATGCAGGTCCTCCAGTTTCTCGGTTATTTGGGTGCTGAAATAAACAGAGTCGAAAAAGGAGGAGGAGGAGGAGGAGGAATGGAGACGGGCACCTACATGCGAATCTGGTTTTTGTCCGTAGCGTGCTTTGTTGCGTCGGCAATCCAGGAGACGGCTACGAGGACGAGCGAACTCAGGCAGCACAGTCCTACAAAATGACAGAAAAGGTGGAAGTGGACAGAGAAAATGATGGGCAGCAGAGAAGGGGGGAGTAAAGGAGGTTACTAGGTCCCTCCCCCTGAACTTCCACGTAATTATTCCTGCGCCGGAATGCAGAGCAGCGGAGGCGGGGGGAGGGGGCGGTGGGCGGATGGTCTCGGCTTCACCAAAGCCAGTGAGCGGGCGGCTGGGTGGAAAATGCCAGGAAAATCTCGCCACAGACACAGTTAACGAGTGGCATGCAAAGGGCTCCGACGAGGTCAGCATGCAGCACAGAAATTTATCCTCGACAAATTAAAAATCAAGTTGGGGTTTTGAGGTCAGATGATGCCCGAAATCCAATTTGTTTCATGCATCATAGCTTCTCGTATAGGAAGCAGTTACATTTTTTAAAAAAATTGACTGAAGTAGAAGATCATAGGCCTTAAAATATTATCAAAGGTCCGTCACTAGTGTAAATTAAAGTGTCGTTATTGCAGTACACTTGGTTCACATGAAGCCTCAGATCAGATGGTCTGAATAGTAAAATGCCTTATTTTTGGAGTGGTTGAATAATTTAAAAGGAACGCGATGGCCGCAGCATCCAATCGATTACGACCTTTCGTGCAATGTGGTAGCGCAGTCCTTAAGCACCCCATAGATGTATAAATTACCTCGATGTAATTGGTGCGGGAAGTAACCTTGGGTAATGTCATAATTTAATTAGTAGTGGCAACTGGTTTTAGTATGGCTTCTAACCAAGAACTGTGAGTGCCTTTCTCCTGAGCTTTGAGCATATTATCGTTTCCAATAATTTTCTCCTATGGAAAAACGCCCGCGTATAAAAAACGGAAGATTTATGTTCAAACATTGAGAGCATCAAAATGTCTTTACAAAATATGCGCGCATTATGACTAATGTTTCAAAAACAAATCTGAAGCAACTGACTAAAGGTAAAGGAACTTAACTCATAGAACGCTCGTTTGACTTCTGAAATGTGATTCGTCTTGAAAAAGAGCTATTTAGATGAGGTTTAAATTTTGATTATCCTGTAGAATACTGCCAGTACATTTTAGCAATGCCATGATGTCGGTATTTGAATACGTATCTTTCGGAACGACGACAGAAAGCAGACTGCAAAGACTGATTAATTTCATTAGGGGGAAGGGAGGGACTCGGATCTTCCCATGATGAAAGGAGCCATTACAGTTTAATCCTCAGTCCAGAGACAAACTCAACTTATCCTATCAGTTGGGAAGCTGCAAAACCTCGACTTATGGCATGTCAGATGCATTAGAGAAATGAGAGAGCGTGAGAGAGAGATGTGGCGATTCTTTCTGAGTATGAATTCCTTCTCACTATTGGTCGTGCGTTCAATTATCTCTGCCTCTCTCATGCATCACTGAGCTGTCTGATACTTTCAGTAGACTAGTGGGGAAATTGAAAGCAGTGGATGTACTATTTCATGAAATGTTAACGTTTTTTAGATGCCAGAAAATTCTGCGGGTAGGTTTGTACTATTAGTCATCGTGCAATATAATCACCGATAATTCAGGCCAGTCAGGATGCCGGCTTTTCAATGCGCGTCTTTCCGACCATCTGAAAAAAGTACACTTGGTAGAAATGACTACTTATACAGGATGAATTCTTCCCATCGATTTTCAATGTCCTTTTAAATTAAAACATAGTTCATACCAAACAAAAACAAAATTATGCACGCATCGAAAGCTTGCACAGACACACATTTACAGTAGATATGCTCTTTCAGGAAATTTTAAACTAAATTTTGAAATATTTATGCAATACGAAACAAATTACCTCAGTGGGCTGTAGTATTACTTATCGTGCAGTTTTAAGACATTTTTAAGACCGCTAAATGTCCCGTTTATAAAGCATCTTGTAGGAACAATTTTTAATTATGCTCATAAAGTATGCCATATGACCCGCCTGCACGGCAAAACTTTGAGAATTCTGCGACTTTTCTAGGACGGAATGTATGCATGGAATTTTCGAAACCCTAAATGCAAATGTAAGGCAGTTCAAAATTAGTCACGAATTTAAAAAAATGTTAACTACCGAAAACTACCCTTTCTTTAAGTATAAAACGGCGTTTGTTAACAAATACTTACAACAAATAATATTTTCCTTTATGTTCTCTATAAAATATATTTAAATTTATAACAAAATCGAAAATCAATGAAAAAATAATATTAATTAAGTAGTCACTTTTTCCGCACCATATTTTTTGAAGGCGACTGGAAAGAAGTTTGTTCAAAAGCCCGCACTTTTATGTGGCTGGAATATTTTGGTTAGCATTTCATGAGATAGCACATTTACTGTAGATATTGCGCCATCTTTTTATTGATTTTTAATGTCCTATAAATTTAAATGTATTGCACAAAAGAAACGCACAAAAATAGCACATAGTGTACTTTTTGGTGGTAAGTTATGTTAGCCGAATTTTAAACATGAAGAAAGAGAAAGCTGGTAATTGTGAGATTTCTCAAGCCTGGGAAAAATTTGTTCAACTATTTCTCGATAGGGTCTACACGTGACCCATATCCACTGCAAAATGACACGAACCCTATGCGCTATGTTGGTAATAGCATAGAGTAATGTGTGGGAAGTGTATAATTTAGAAACTTAAAACGCAAGTGCAAGGGTCGGCGGAAAAGGGGTCCCAACGTCTTCGAGAACGCCTTTCTCGGAATACGAACGTTGATTTCCAACAAAATTATTGCAAGAAACGATATTCCGTGCATTTAGTCTTTTTTTTGATAGACTTTGCTAGAATCTACAAAGACATCAAAAATCAGTGAGCAACGTTCATACTACGCGAGTGGGTAGTTGTGCAGCAAGTGCGAGGTTTGCAAGCGGCCGACCAAGCCCTCATTCGAGTGCCGGCATCCTGGCGGGAGGATAATATCCTGGAGGATTATTCTGCAGTCTGTGAAGCCTAATCACTACCCCAACAAAAATGTGCTGAGTGCGGCGAGAAAACACGCACACGCTTGTCAACCGATCTCCACAATTCTCCAATGGAAGACTTCCGCAACAAAAATGGCAAAAAAAAACCGTTGGATCTTCTCCCGTAGGCACAGTTCAAACCCGAAAAAGAAACTGTAAGTGCGCAATTGTCAACGCATTCGGGGAAAAAGCAATGGACTTAATATGGGCATCGAATAGGGGAGTCTGCCGGCTGCCCGGTGACGGATAACAGACGGCCCTTGGTGAAGGGTAACTGCGAAGTAGGCGTCCATGGAACGGAAGTGGCAGAGCCGCCAGGGCACAGAGGTCTGGCATAAGGACAAGCGGTGGTCGCTGGTGCGACTGTGTGCCAGGGCTCTAGGTGCGAGCATATCCCATAAACTGATCGGTGAGTGTCTTTCTACCGTCATTAACCTTCCTGATCACAACCGACAGGAAGGCCAATCCGTGGCTCCAGTGGCAGAGCGTCGAAAGTAATGCTCAGCGCGAAAAAGCCTGCGGGTTCGAATCCCGGGTTATACAGCGTGTGGCTGAGTAAGACCGAAATACTCATCCCATTTTCCTTTGTTGGTGCTCCTTATTTATAATGACTTTTCACTGTGCGACTGTTTTGCGAGGGACCTAGGGTAGCCCACAAGACGCCACGGAGGGAGCAGGCCCCATAACCTGATCGGTGAACGCACTTCTACCGTGATTGGCCTTGATGGACGGACGCTCACTGATTGGTAACGGAACTCCCTCGTCCCTTAATCTCGAGCCCCATCAGCAGCCACACAGCGGTTAGTACTGTAGGCAGAATCATATTACTAACAAAGAAAAGGGAGAATGAAATGGCCATTTTCGGCTTATTAGTTATCATTAGCCAGCCATAACCAACCCCAGCGCCCAAAGGAGGAGTACAGGTTCGCATCCCGGGTTAGCCAATTCTGGGGCTGGCTGATAACTACTACTAAGGCAGAAAAGACCATGTCAGCCTCTTTTGGTTGGTGCGCCTCATTTACAAGGACTTTTCGCTCTGTGCCTGTCTGTAAGGGCTTCAGACTGAGTTCCGGGATGCAAGGGGAACATATGGGTCTCGTAACCTCGTTGGTAAACGATCCTCTTACGACAGAGGGCCAAAGGCAAATCAAAAATCGAGCCTCGATGCAGAAATACACAGCCACCTTGCTAGTAATCTCCTTCGGTAAGGCCGACTCTCGGTGAGAGAGAGAGAGACTCAGTGAGAAACCCCATCGCATTCCGACTTGATGCATCAATTTACCTGAGACTGGACTTCGTGCTTATCGGTGCAGCGACCCAGTGTGCATGACTTCAGTGTTATGATCTCGCCGCATGACTTCAGTGTTATGATCTCGCCGCAGGTCTTGATGGTTGCCCGCCCAACGAGAAGGTGCAAGGTTGGACTGCAATCGGACCAATCTGATAGTGTCCTTGAGAGGTTATCATCTCGACTGTACTTCAGACTCAGTTGGGTTAGGTGCAAGGTCGGACTGCAATCGGACCAATCTGATAGTGTCCTTGAGAGGTTATCATCTCGACTGTACTTCAGACTCATGGCTCAGTTGGGTTAGGGCGGTGTACGAGTAAGTCGGTTAGGATGGCTCCTGACCGCATGGTCAGCCCAGTGTGTGTTTTGTGTGGAGTGACTGACTGGCGGACTGAGAGTCAAGTTGCAATGGCTCCTTCCTAATGTGGCCTTTATGGCACTCCCACTCCGTGGGATCCGAGCCAGGTGTGGTGGTGCGCCCAGGGGCAGCTCCGGCCGCGCCAGCCACCTGCGTCTTCTGCCACCTCCGGTCGTCTTTGTTCTGTCATGAAACCGGGCTCAGGTGGGGAGTAGAGAGTGCGGTAGATGCAGCGCAAGGCTACTATCACTTAGAACTAACCCACGTGCAAGTAACCGTCCCTGCCCCACCCTTCTGTGGAGCATACGGTGGACATCGTTGGACTACGACTACGTCTAACTGTCGTAGGACGACTCCTCCTGACACTCTTGGCAGTGAATAGTAGGTTTAAGAAGTTCCGACAGTTTCGGTGCACACATAGAGGTCTTGCATCTTTACGCCTTTACCTCAGAACACGCACACCTTCCTTATCACCCGACCAGCGCGTATAAATTAAGCGACCTTCACCACGATGAGACCAACGCTAAGTACGTGTGGTCTGTGTGAGAGAGAAATGCGTGTTTACGGATTGGCATGCAATTTTTGGGAATAAGGGGCTAGAACTCGCTAAACTCAGGTGTGCTTCCTGACAAGGCGCCCAGCTATCGTTAGAAAAAAGGACTCCGTCAGCGTGGACACCCAACCCCCCAAGACCTCCGAGGGCGCATATACAGTCAGCGCGCATTTTTCATTGATTTTCAATGCCCTTATATTTTATAGAATACCTAAGCAAAAATATGTCTGGTACTTGTTTGGTAGAGAATCACGTCTTCTTCAAATTTCTAGTTAAAGGGAGCGCATATTTAGGCTTCAAAAAGTCTTCTGATTCCCGCAAAATTTTGAGTCCCATCTGCCATTTGTAGCTGCATTGAGTGTTTTCAGTCTATAAGCTGTTTGGTTTTCGTGTAGGGAATTGCAAGCATTAATTTCCGTCATGAATAAGAGACCATATCGTGCTCATAAAAGTTTGCAGTGGATCCTAATTATGGTATATACGTTGTGCGGGGGCATGCGGTTTAAATAGGCATTGTATAGTCTTGTGTGCCCCCTAAACGGGCCACGTGGTAGATGCGTTGGACCAACATGGGGGCCACATTAGGGCACGGCAGGCGTTATTCGGGTTGCGCTCCCATAACAAATGCCGAACATGGAGGTGTGGTGGCATGCCTATGGGGCGGCTAGGACTTAAGGAACCCGGCCGCGCCAGCCACCTGCGTCCTCTCCTGCCTCCGGTCTTCTTGACTCTGTCTTGACACCGGACTCAGGTGGGGGAGGAGGAGAGAGTGCGGTAGATGCAGCGCAAGTCTACTATCACTTTAAACTAAATCACGTGCAAGTCACCGTCCCTGCACCACCTGGTGTGGAGCATACGGTGGACATCGTCGGACTACGACGGTCGAACTGTCGTGTAGTCTTGTGCCACCTAAACGAACCGCGTAGAAGATGGGCTGGATCAACACGAGGATGAGGTCGGGGCAGGGCATGCGTTATTCGGGATGTGCTCCCATAACAAATGCCGAACATAGAGAGGGGCGTGGTGGCACGCGTAGGGGCAAGCTCACGCCGCACCAGCCACTTTTGCCATTTGTGGCTCTCTTAATCCGTGGGATCTGGTTCTGGCGTGGTAGCACGGTCAAGAGCGCCGCCGGCCGCACCAGCCAGCCGCGCCCGACTCCACCTCTGGTCTTCTTGACTATGTCTTGACACCGAGCACAGGTGAGTAAGGGAAGAGAGAGTGCGGTTGATGTTGTGCAAGTCTACTATCACTTACAACAAATTTCCGTGCTAGCCACCGTCCCTGCACCACCTTTCTGTGGAGCATACGGTGGACATCATCGGAATACGACGGCCAAACTTGCGTATGGTTTTAAAAAATCTCATAATTAGAACTTTATACAAGCGAAAGACAGCCTTTCTTCGAGTATGCAATAAGGCCAGCGAAAATCAATAAAAACTCATGCTATGTAAGCATTCATATTTGGCTATTTTTTCAGGCGGCCAAAACGAAATGCATTCAAAAGCCGGAATCCTGGCGTGTCCACGATAGCATAGGATTGTGCTGCATGATGATCAACACCCCAACCCCAGTAAAGTAATCTATTCTAGTCGAAAACGCATTTCTGTATTTCGGTTAACATTTCAAGAGATTGGTTATTCACTGTATATTGCATGGAGTTGCTTTATCGGACTGCACCGATGACAGGTCGATTGTCGCAGACGAAGTCATTCACTGCGAGCCCCACAAAGTGCGTTAAGTAGAGGTGACTTGCACCGCACCAAGTCCACTCCCTTATGCCATACGCATCCCGCCCCGATGTCAACACAAAGCTATGATGATCGGAGGTGGGTCTTGATGCAGTGGCACAATAAACTCATGCATGTTTATAGTCCAAAGGCCACTGTGTAGTATTGGTGGTGGTGGTGGAGGTTTCGACTCTCGTTTTTGGCTAGTCACCACTGTCAGGAGAGGCAGTGACAACTAGCGCAGGAGTTGCAATTGATTGGCATCTATCTTTCCCTGCCCCCCACCCCCCCACCTCCCCCTTTCTACAGCCACCATGATTTCAATGGCGAGAGGCTGGAAGTGGATGCACAGGCACAATGGATTTCGCGGTAAAAGACATCGTCCTTAACAAGGATTTCACTTCAATAAGAATGCCACACAGAAAACAGTAAAGAGCCCTTTCAGCTTGACGCTTAGTGATTTTCAGCGGCTGTTTATTAAAGCGAGCAAACTATGAAGCGGAGCCCAGCCACAACGAAGTCAGAATGAGGCCAAGATGGCGAAAACTCCGGTTCTCGGATACCACATGCTTTCTTTTTTCGAACTTCTCCATCGCTGGAGAAAAACGAATGAATCCAGCTGTCCCAAATCTGCGGCCACGGATATTCCGGCCTGGAGGGGTACAGCTCGCGACCTCATCAAGGTCGGCTAAATAAAGCATTATCACGCTTGTAAGCAGAAAGTACTGCACCGATGATGAACGCGTGATCGCCGGGACAGTATGTGTATTAACCTGAGTTTTGGTCTGATACAGGCCAGCCTCACGCTATTAGACTTATTGTCCCAGCGATCATCTTCTTTGCAACGCAATAGACTCATGCTGACTTGGATCGGCTTCATGCATTCCCAGGATGCACTTGTGCTGGGAAGGAAAGGGATGGCAATTGAGAAACTCACCAGTATAGATGAGGAAGAGCATGAAGAAACGTTGGTTATCCTCTCCAACGCAGTTGTTCACCCTAAGAAGGCAAAAAACATAGTTCGTCCGCATGAGAGGGTGTGCTTGTGACATCAGATACTTGACACAGCAAAGATGCTTCTATACCTGTGCGATTTCCGGCGCGTCTACGCTGGGTGACGGACAATCTTCGGTTAAGATTTGCTGAGTAATATGCAGGCTTACAAGCTAGGAGACAAGTCGGGGAAAATGCAGCGGCAATACTCTCACACAAAGATGGCCATTAATCCTTAAAATCGGCTACCTCGAAGCCATTGCGGTACCAGGACAAAGCTGCCTCCGTAAAAGACTGAGGCTGAGATGTCAGGACAGGATCCCGGACAAGGAAGTCCTGGAAAGAAGCGGAATCCTCAGCATCCACGCCACGCGCGAATCGGCCTCGTCGGGCATCATTTTAACGCAATGCAAAAACATTCCCATAACATAATCTATATCGACGAACACTCATCCCCCCCCCATTGTCATCCCTGCTTCAAACCGAACAACGGCGATCATCTCCACCACCGGTGATTCAAGTTCCACTACCCCGCTATCCTCTATCACCGGCACCATCCTCCTGCAGCAACCCCCGCGTCGATGACAGCGGTGATCGCCACTGAGACTCCTCCCTCACTCGCACCACCGCTGAGAGCACCTCCGAAGACCCGCCACCTGCTACCTAAACCACCATCGCTCCTTGGACCAACAATGGGGTCTCGATTCTAATCTTTCCTTATTGCAATTGCCCATTCCCTTCATGCAGCGGCCTGGTTAGTCAATTGCGTATCCATCGCACAGAGACTGGCGAACCAGTGCCTGGAGCAAGAACACAAAGCAGAGACCGCTGCCTCCACTGCCCTGGCGCATTCACTCACTGCATGGTCTACTGGGCCACATGCGCATGCACGGAAGCGGAATCCATCATGATGCCGACACACCTAACACGTCTTGCGCAACCATCAAAAATCCCATCCCCAGCCCACCCATGAGCGCAACTGCCAGTACCAGCAACCCAACCCTCGCGGACTCAGAACCTCCCGACCTATCCTGTCCTATTTGCCACCGCATATATGCATCATGCATCAGTCTGGTCAGTCACTTGCGCTCCATTACACAGAGACCGAAGAACCAGTGCCAGGAGCAGCAACATACATCTGCTTCAACTGTTCACACTCCACACACATCGTAGGAGCCTATTAGGCCTCATGCGCCTCCATAAAAACCTGCAGTAGAACACCGTCAACTATACCAAACAGACACGTTTTTCCCCACCAGCATCTACATCACACATGGTCACGCCCAACACTATCCAAAACGTGTTTGCAGCCAGCAGCTCTTCAGTCAGAAGGAATAATGATCGTCGGTTGCTTCTTCACATGGCTTCTCCGTTGCATGTGTAAATCGGAGACAAAAACGGTGCGCTAAGCGCTGCGGTTTGGGAAGGTAGCCAAATCAGATCCCACAGTCAGTCCAACGTGTGGTTGTGTGGAGTGGCCGACTGGTGCAGGACTGGGAGTCAGGCTGCAATGGCTCCTTCTTAACGTGACCTCTGGCACTCTCATACATGTGAGATGTGACTCACTCACCCCCTTTGTGGTGTGTGTGGTCGTGTATGTGGCACGCGCAGACGAACTCTGCCCTCACTCAGCACCAGTTGGTAGACTAGCTCGGACAGTCGACTTGTGTCTGGGAGGGAAGATAGAATGAGGTCGCTGGCAGGCATCCGAACGCAACGGTTCCCATGGACGAATAATTCGCGATTCACGGCGGATGGGATGGAAATCTAGGCATTAGGTGTGCCAATCGGGTTCCCCAACCTGTAGGACAGTAGAGGCATAAAGAAATTATTTAATGACGATTAATGATCATGCCACAGTGGTTTGTGACGCAGTCGACCGCCTGCGTCTCACAACTGTTTATTTGTCAGACCTGCATACTTTGCGCAGAAGGTCAGGTCGAGAAACTCGTGGACGCGCCGGACAGTCAGCAACCAAACAGTCAACAGATAGGTCCCACTTGACCCAACTACACAGTCGCTATAGGCGTTGCTCGTAGGCATAAATAGGGTGATTTGTAAAGCCACATTTCAGGGGACGAATGTAATATCGGGCATATCCTTCGGCGTCGGGGGGAGGGATATGGTTGGAAGCTTACCAGGGACAGTGATGATCCATCTTCCGAATACATCTGTTACAGACACTGCAGTGATGAGCACGGGGCGGTCGTATGGTTGGGCACTTTCTACACACTGTCCACCCTCCAGGATACTGAAAAAGGGTAATGGGGGAGAGGATTAACAGGAGATGAAAATGAAACCTACAGTGTAGAAGAGAGAAATAAAACAGGGAGCATTTTGCCATCATACGGGACAGCTGACATCAGGTTATCACTCGTGCGCATATCATCATACATAATTAAAGACAACGCCAGGCCGGTCATTGCCTGCGTGGTTGTTATCAGCCGATAAGGGCTCAACCCCGGCTGAGAAGGTCCGGGCCTCCAACAGGGTTCGGATGCGGGTATCTGATGAGGATGAGGATGATGGTGGTGATAATGATGATGACGGTGGTGATGACGATGACGATGGCGGTAGGGGAGGAGGACGACAACGAGCCGTATCTGATATTGTCTCTGATGATGGATTAGAGCATAAAGCCAAAACGTCAGGCGAATAAACCTCTTATTTCAGCAATCGAATCTACTTCTTCTCAGAGTTCAGACGGTTATTTAACTAGATGCTCTTCAAGTTGAACTACGGGCTTATGCTCGGACGTTCCTGGGGCCGTGGTTTGACAGAGGGAAGGATTACGAAGTTTCGGTTTACAGCCCTAGCATTCGGTGGTATATTGATGGCGAACGGTACCCGAGACAAATTAATGGCGAAATCAGAGGAGACTGGACTGTCCATCTCACATTTATCTGCCACCGACAGCTCCATTGCAGCAAGTAAGCAGCTATCCAAACCACGAGCACAATGGTCACGCCTGTCAGTTTTGATTACCACACAGCGGATGTGTGGGTTTAGTCCCGACATTTCGACCATTTACCGTGTGCCTTACAGGGGAGTGGGCGCATATACAGTGACTTGTGCGTGAATTAGTTTGTAATTATAGTACGATTCCGCAGCATCTAGAACACACACACTCTCTCTCTTCCTCCAACCTCCTGGAACCAGTGTCGTAAAAAAAGTAAAAAGACCGGAGGTTGTCAGGTTGTCAGCGCGGTGTAAGCCAGTGCCTTTGCGCACAGCAAAGCTCAAAGTACTGCGCTAATTTACATATAACGTGAAATAATCACACGGAGAGGCAATTCAAGCCCGGAATCAGTTGGTTCAGAAAGTTCCGAGTTAGCTAATGTGAATAAAACCAGTTTAATAAGCAAGTAGCAAAAAATTGCGAGGCGAAAAATGGAAAGGATATACTGAATAAATTCCGCCTGACTACGTCATGAGAAGTTGTGGCTTCACACGTGACGGCGCAGAAAGTGTTTGGCTGCCTTTGGAGCATGAAGCAGGGGTTTTGGAAGAAACCTTAGCGGGAGGGGGCTTCTTTCCCGCCGAGAATCAAATTCAACTTTCGGAAATGCAGTTAATAAAAGTGGTCGGCAAAAAAACGGTCAAATAAGGAGATTTGTGAATTAGTCGGTACACCTCTAACACATTGAAGCAAGCTCCAATGCAAAGAATGGCAGCCTGAATCGAGCATTGACGGGTCGACCGTCGTTTCTGACTATGTCCACCATGTGCATCACAACAGGGTTGGCGCCGGGACGGTGACTTGCGCGTGAACGAGTTTATATTGACTTCCGTACCGCATCTACCGCACAATCTCGTCCCTCATCCACCTGGGCCCAGTGTCAAAAGAGAGTTGAGAAGACCTTAGACGAGAGAGGGCGCAGGTGGCTGCGCAGGGCGAGAGCTGGCACCTAAATGCGGCACCACCCCCATATGTGGCATTCCTTATGGGTGCACATCCCCAATAACGCCTGTATTGGCCTCAAATTAGTCCAGCGCATCTACCGAACAGCTCAACAGAAAATTGAATTGTTTATTAACGCCTGCCCAGTATAACTGGCAGTACGTCCAAGGCAGTTTTGTGTTTAATAGACGGCACCTCCAACCCAAGGGCTTATTATTAGCTGCCAAAAATTCTCATGGGAATGTACTCGACTCGGCTTATGCAAAACCGATGTAATTCTATCATCCTAAGCGTACACTTAAATGACCGCTTAATAACTAAGAACTTAATTCACGCGAGAATGGCTCGATGCCTGGTAAAAGATTGGTGCTGTGAATCGAGTGACATGCGTTGCGCAGTGTTTTACTCTGAATACGGCAAGAATTAGTGCTGCTAGGTTTCCGAAGAAGGGCTGTCGATCGAGATAGCATAACTTTGACCCCGGCAAGTCTTTCTCCTTAAATTGAACATTGTACTTACTTCATAGCCATCACATCTACCATATGAGATACTAACGAATATGGACAGTATGATTTTGATAACAGCTCTTTCAAAACTTCAAAACAAAGCCGGTCAGGTTCTAAAAAGATGATATTAAAGTCAACGCCTGTGTGGACAGGTTCTACAACAGGGTTGCCAGCAAAAAGGATGGCGAGATGCACTTAGAAAAGGCTGAAGAAGAGGGTAAAACTTACATTTCGCTTTAACGTCTGTAGGTCTCTGGGAATGTGCGACCTATTCGGAAGGGGAACAATACCCGGATCAGTCAGCACTGCACGGAGATGAGCCAATGTAAGGAGAAAGACAATCAAATTGTAGTAGACTGCCACCACTGTGGTTATGTATCTGAAAAATAAGGTAACAGTTTTGTTGAAACGGCAGGAGAAAGCCAGCAGAGTTGAGTCGAGCCCAGCTTATCAGGTTGCAAAACTCTACAGAACGGGCATAGCTGTGGCTATGCAACTGAGAAGCCTATGCAGCTTGGATGATGATATCAAAAAAATTAAAGATGAACACCTTGGAGAAGCCAAGGGAGAAAACGTTTAAGTGGAAATTTTCTTAAGGGGTTGTAAAGATCCTCAGAAGAAATTACATCTTTTAGCCTAGTGTACGTCTCCAGCTGCAGAATAAACTTTCCAGATGCCACTGTAAAGTTATCCCCAATTATCGTGAAAGGCTGGTTCCAGGATCCGTGATGCCAGAGCAGTACGTAATGAAAGCGTTTTCTTAGCTGGACATGGATGTACTGACCCAGTATTAAGTCTATTGCGCATCCTCGAGTTCTCACACAAATGTTTGCAGTCGACCGTTGTTAAATTCGTTGATCCCCCTGAAGAGGTTAACCTAGCTTAACGTGTGTCGGGAAAATTTCCGCCGTTCTCAAGGCCAAATACAGGATATTTTCAACTGTTCGACATGAGGCTATGTGATTAAGTGACACACTACGGCCTGTGACATTACTACCACTAAGTTTATGGTCCAGATCTACGCTGTGACTCGCAAGCCTCCAGGTGCCAGAGTTAGACTGCGAGAAGGTCCCACTGCCACAATGTCCAAGCACGCCCATAGATTTGGGTCGATGGCAGACCATATATGCAGTGGTTAGGAAGCAGTTAACAGACTAATAGCTAAAAGCAATTAGAAATTTTCCACTCGGCTTTAGAACACGTTATTAGGAAGAGTTTTGGCTGATTACTCTGCTCAGACTAGCCATCTTCATGTTAATCATCGTTGAGAGAAAGGAGATTGATCCGGTATCGATCTGCCTCGAGTGTTACATGAAAAAGATTCTCCTATAAATACAGCATCCACGATAATTTGTGGCCTAGAGACAGCATAGATAGAGTATCGAGATTTAACATTTATAGGTCTCAGGCCTTTCATTTCAAAGCCAATGAATCCTAAATGGTGGCTCAACTACACCACAGTCCCGTTTTGAGGAAAATCTACCCTTAAACTGGACAGCAAACTGGGTGACTCTAAGGCCAATTTGGCCAATACGCTTGGGTTTATTTAAGCACTGGTTGCCGAAAACGGTTAGGTTCCAGGCTTCAGATGAAAAATTCATAATATTTTGGATAAGAGATAATGGGAAATGGTAGAAGTCACGTGGGGTACTGCTTTTTCCAGAAGCACAGGCGATAGCATAACCAGAATAAAAGAAATTATCAACCAGCGTAGGTCGAATTTACTGGCGTAGTAGAGTCGCTAAGGCGGTGTGGAAGGTGTCCAAATCTATGTACCACAGACGTAATTCTAGACCTCAAAACTATTCGCAAGAAAGAAGGATTTACTTTACAAGGTAAAAAATAAAAGCTATTATAATTTCCTACAAACTTCCAGTAATATAGAAAATTTCGAGATGGATATTCAGAGTAACAATCGCAAACGGCTGTGGAGAGGTTACCAGATAAAACCTGGCACACACAGCAAGCTAACGCCTAAAAAGTGCGAGCTAATTTTTCTAAATGGACAACGAACAGTATTGTGCGGCTAGACCTGTCTCACTACAATTTGCAGCTGCGTATGTGCATTTAAGTACATAGGCATCAGGGGATAAACCTTTAGGGTAAAGAAGCCGAGATCAGAAAACACGCTTTTTAGACTATTAATCATGGACCCTGTGCAATAATGTACATTAAGATAGAGTAGGAAAAGATTAAAAAGGAAAAAGAACGGTGTTGGGTGAAATGTCCAGCCATTTCACGACAAAATATAGAAACTATGATCAAATTCTATCAGGAATAGAAGGGGTGGATGTTCTGCCGCTGAACGACAGCATGGTGCAATTCGAATACGAAGGTAAAAGGTTCCGTATAGGCCGGAGTAATTGAAGGGTTTTGACGAACGCTTTCTGTGAGCACAAGGCTGCGTCGGTTAACCGTATATCATCAGGAACTGAAAGGTCAAGGTTTTCTCAGTTCAAAATACTTTGATTTGCTTACGCCTACGCGGACAAGACCCAAAGACCCTGTGATTTTCCGAAAATTCATAGATTTGATTCCCTCATACGACCGATATAAGACCTGTGCAATTCATCTTATCATCTAATTACCGAGTGGCTGACTTAAAAAATCAAGCTGATTTCAAGGAAAAAAGACAATTCTAAATTAATCGATACCATGAGAAATGCAAATATAAAGGGGAGGAAGTTGTTATCCTAAGACGTCCCTAGAAACTCCACATGGAGACCACAGAATATTTATTTGAGGTTGTAAAACAGGATTTTCCAGTTGGCGTACTGTTTAAAACCCTGAAGATGTCAGCTGCCTATTAGATTTTCAATTCAGATCTGATGACCAAATTTACTGGTAGGTAAAAAAGTTAGTGATGATACCATTATTTGGACCTAATAACAAAACTAAAAATAAAAAATTTTATCCGATCATGGTGGGCCTTGATTCCTATAAGTTAATCACATTTTCATAATAATAGACATGAGGCTTCGTCTGGATAGCCTCCTGAAAAAGTTAAATGAAGCCCTGCATTAAATTTCACCCTGGAAAAAAGAGGGGGAGGGGGCCCTTTTTTGGATGTTTAGTCAATTAGAACGTTTAGCAGAACAATTCAGCGAAGTATAGCTCACATGCAAACGTTGATAGTGCAATAAACACTTTTCCAAAAAGTTCACCTCTCTAAATAGGAAATGAGGCTGCATAACTTCGCAGATAATCTGGGAGATAAACTCAACTGCATATAAGACATCGTGAGACTAAGGCTTTTTCGATAAAAGACCTCATAGTATGTATGAAAGAAAGCCAGTCAAAAACGAATGTACCTCCGGCTGTCGTTCCGAGGAAACGCGAACTGGAAACTAAACAGTCTGTACTTTTACTGCACGCATGGAACCAGCGATCAAAGTAAGATTTCGTAAGCATCCTCTTCTTCACTGGGTTTTCGGATATCTTCAGTGCGCATGTACATTTGGGGAGCAGATGATACTGTTCGAAAAACTAGGCATCAGATAAGACAAACCCGAGGGCACCATTGTGTTAACGTCAACCTAGCTTGTCTAGTTATCTACAAGGTCTAATTAAGACGTACCGAATTTCTACTACAAGGGATACTAACAATAGCAGGGGCGGTCGTAACACACTACCCAACCGGCTAATATACTCACAAAACGCGTTCATCCAGGCGCTTCTGGGCCCACTAAAGCCCACATATTCCAACCTTGTTTGTTAAGTGTATTTCATCTTAAGCCGCTACACACTCTGTAAAATATTTTATAGGCTTGATAATGAATAATCGGAGCTGCGTGTTTACTGACTTTGACTTCTCAATATCCATAGAATTCTGTTTTTATCAAGAACCATAGATAAGAGACCATCAGTTACAAGTCAATGCCTAGGAAATAGTCAAAAGAAGACTACCCACGACAAAATTAGAAACGTTATGCAGCTTTTTAGGTGATATCGGCCTATTAACAAGTTGTGGAGCAAAATTGAAAGAGAGGGTGACATTCCACAGATTTTAATCAATTACTCTCAGTTATTTACCCTTCCTTGAAGACCGGACGAAGGAGTTGGAAGATAATAACATAGTCGGAATAAATCACGGCCATGTATGTCAGTATGAAACATACTAGGCCGCATGCCGATAAATTAAATACCATTACATGAACAGCGCAACCACCGAGAATGAATCAACACCGCTGAAAATACCACAAGGTTGTTGTGTTATTAGATGCGCTAAAAGCCAAGGCTAGAAAGGTTGCCATTTGAAGGGAAAATGCGGACCGCGTGGTCAGCCCAATGTTTGTTTTGTGTGGAGTGGCTGACTGGCGGACTGAGAGTCAGGATGCAATGGCTCCTTTTTAGTGTGGCCTTTATGGAATGCCCGCTCCGTGTGATCCGAGCCAGGTGTTGTGATACGCCCAGGGGCGGCACTGTCCGCGCCAGCCACCTGCACCCTCTCCCATCTCCAGTCTTCTTGACTCTGTCATGACACCAGGCTCAGGTGGTGGAGGAGGAGAGCGTGTGGTAGATGTAGCGCAAGTCACCGCCCATGCACCACCCTTCCGTGGATCATACGGTGGACATCGTTAAAATTGACGGTCGAACTGTCATGTATGTTGATCAAGCTTCAACAGGTCAAATGGGTATTCTCAAATGTGGCAGAAATTGTGGTTTTTCTCTTATCCTCTGCATGGTTATCAAAATAAACCTATTCATTTGACAGTATAACATAAGTACAGAGATTAAATTGGCATCAATGTGGCAAACAGGGGGATAAAAAGCAGTCAAAAGTAACATACTGTAAGGATGAATAAGTAAGCCTTTAAGAATAGGTAAAATCAAAGTAAAAACAAAACTGACGAAAAAAAATTGGCAAAACCAGTAAAGTGAACCAAAAAAACTGTGAAATTAAATAGTAATAAATTTATGTGCAAAATATCAACCAAACTGATGGAAACGGACAAACAACCTCTTCGGTTCTCCCTCTTTAACCCATTAACGGGGAACTGGCGCGTCGTTTGAAATTGGTTTCGAATTTCAAGTCCCTCGAGCCTACGAGTTTTTAGTCTCTACCTTAATGTAAAAGACACGGTGCTGGAAAATTATTAAAGAATTGTCTTTATATTCCTCTGAGTTTGTAAATTGTGACTTGGACCCTCGATCTTTGCTGCTTTCTTAAATTCACGCCGGCTGTGTGCTCCCTGCATCTGCTCTCAATCGCGGAAGGGACTCAAACCAAAGGCTGAGTCCTTATATTTTCATATTCTTATTGTTGAATATCCTAACTGACTCTCTGTTAATTTTGTGGCAATTATAACATGCAAAACTCAAGTTCCATAAGTTTATTGTCACAAAAAATTGGTCCACGATCAAGCTGCTTGGGACCGTCTATCGGCGCCTCTACCCACTCGGCCATATTGGCAGGGGATCTTGTTAAGCAATTTACTGGACAAGCAGAAAACAATTGTAACTATCGTTATTCTGCTAATTGTTCACCTCCCGCTTACGGGGTAAAAGTTCAGTAAGCTTAACGAATGTAGCTTACGAAGACTAAACATGTACGGGGTGTTTCAGCCTCCAGCAGAAATTCTCAGGGATGGAGCAGGAAATAAGGAATCTAAGACGAAAAATAGATAACTTAAAAAAATCTATATCTTGCCCAACTGCTAAAAAAGCTCCTGTTCGTAATAAATCTACAACAAAGCAAAATTCATATTCATTTATAGCTTCTTCAAGCTTACATAAAAGTCACATTAAACATATCGCGATTGCTGGACCCGGTTAACCAGAAGAATTTTCGCTACTTCCGAAGGGTGCCCCATCTAGTCCTTGCGCCACTCCACCGGCACGTTTTCCTCCAATTTATGCTAACTTCCCTCAAAATCTCATTTCTATGCCACCCCCTATCTTTCAAATGCCACAATATAGCCTTCCTTTCCAAGGTTTTCATCCAAATATGCCGCTGTACAATAATCTCAGTTCTCTTAACAGTAACATTTCGACAAATTGTAGACCAGAGCAATTTTGTTTCCCACCTTTCGTTTCTTCTTTCCAGTTTTCTTATCCGCCACCAAATTATCCTTTTTTATAAATACTGATGAGCGTAACCTGCAGCTCAAGAATACGCTCAGCTTAGTTTCACTCAATTCGAGATCAGTTGTAAATAAGATGGCTGAGCTTAGAACAGTAGCCTTTGAGCTTGATCCAGATGTGCTGTGCATCACTCAATCCTGGACTCACTCTCTTATTTCTGACTCAACGCTTGCTATAGATAATTTCAATTTGTACCGACAAGACCGCGCTAAAAAACGTGGTGGTGGTTGCCTCCTTTATATTAAGTCATCCTTTGTACAGTTCCCTTTTCGGCTGTGCATTACGTCCTTTTCTGGAAATGTATGCTTTGCTTCAGTCATCCTACCTCACAATAAAAAAGCGTTAATTGGCTGTGTCTATAATTCTCCGTGTTATTCTGGCAATGAAAGCGAGCTCTGTGAACTTTTTGAAAAAGTTACAGAAACTCAATTTGATGTCAAAATAATCGTAGGCGATTTCAATCTGCCAGACATTGACTGGCAGGCAAATTCCTCCTCGTCTAAACATCAGAAAATGGTCGATACTATTAACTTTTCAAACATGTCCCAACTGGTCAGATCCGTTACTAGAAATGACAACATTTTAGATTTAATTTTTACAAATGATGTCCACCCTCTCTTTATGAATTTTCATCATGATGTTTTCACAAGTGATCACGCAATAATTAACTGTTGTGTTCCAGTCCCCCTTCGTAACACTTCCGGAACACTTCCTTTCAATTGGAAGCTGGCACATATAACTCCTTGTACAAAAGCGGTAGCCGGGCGTCAGTGACATACTACAGGCCCATAAGCTTGACATGCATCCTTGGCAAGATTATGGAAAGGATCATCAAGAGCGAATTGGTGAAATTCCTAGAGACTCATAATTTGTTATCAAGCTGTCAACACGGGTTCAGAAAAGGAAGATCATGCACAACGAATTTGCTGTATTCGCTCCAGAGGTGGATCCAAGCACTTGAAGATAGACAAGCGGTTTACATTGCCTTCATTGACTTTCAAAAGGCCTTCGATACTGTGCCGCACGAGAGACTGCTTTACAAGCTAGAAAGAATTGGAATCAGAGGTAACCTCCTCAAGTGGATTGAAAACTTTCTCGTGGGTCGGCGCCAGGTTGTGTGCGTCGGCCAAGAGAGGTCAAGTTCTGCTGCGGTCGAGAGTGGGGTTCCTCAGGGCTCAGTACTAGGGCCAATACTGTTTTTAATATACGTAAATGATTTTGTCAGGAATCTCGACTGTGAAGCAGCAATGTTTGCCGATGACATTAAAATCTGGAATGTAATCCAGAGCCCTGCTGACGAAAATAAACTGCAGATCAACCTAACTCGGCTTGAGGAGTGGTCGAATCATTGGCTTTTGCGGTTCAATGTCGATAAGTGTACAATACTTCGCTTAGGCAAACCATCTGGTTCTGCTGAAAGTAGAAGTTACTTTCTCAACGGTGAAGCCTTAAAAGACGTGGAAACCCAAAAGGACCTTGGTGTGCTGACGACCACCACCGTAAAACCATCGTCTCACTGCTTGAAATTGGCGAAGAGCGCAATTTCGGTGTTGCATGCCATCAGACGAGCCTTTTTGGATTTCGATGAAGATCTTTTCGCTAAGACTTTTGGAACATTGATTAGGCCGCATTTGGAATATGCTATGCACGCCTGGAAACCCTGGACAGTTCAAGATCAGAACTGCCTCGAAAGAGTACAGAGGAAAGCCACCAAAATGGTTAGAATTCAAAGCTCCTTGCCATATCCAAACCGCCTAATGAATCTTAATCTGTTCCCTTTGAGTTATAGGCAAATGCGTGGTGATCTCCTGCAGGCATTCCGCATTGTGAAGGGATTGGATTGTTGCCTGGAATTCTCGGACTTCTTTGAATTTGCCACCACGACCCATCTCCGAGGTCACCCATTGAAACTGCGTGTCCAGCAGGCGAGACTGGATGTGCGCAAGTTCTCCTTCTCTGTCAGAGTGGTTAAACCATGGAATGCCCTCCCTGAAGACGTTGTGATGTCACCATCGCTGGAAAGCTTTAAAAGGAACCTTGACAGTTTTATGTTCCGCAACGAGCCTGAGCGATGAGAAATTTATCCTAACCCTCGAGAGTCGTGCACCACTTGTCATATTTTATGACCGCCTTTTGTACCTTTGCACATGCTTTCTCTGTATACCGCACTTAATTTTACGTTACAAATAGGGTACTCAAAGGCCCATGCCTATTTCCCTCAATAAATTGAATTGAATTGAATTGAAATTCATACGAAGCCTGAGGTTAAATGCAATAACCTCGACTTTGCTAACACAAAAAACATGAAATAATAAATAATTTCGTAAGCACTCTAGATTGGCATAGCATATTTGCAATCAACGATCCAAACTTTTTCCGTGAGCTATTGCAGAGCCTCACAGAACAAATTCAGGCTTTAATCCCGTTTAAGATTTTTAATTCAAATACAGCTTCTTCTAATGTTCCGCATTTTCTCCAGAACAGACTTAAAAAATTATGAAAACAACTTAAAGATTCATCTAAAAGCTCTTTGTCAGTTCATTTAAGGATTGCACAATTATTTGAATTAGCATCGAAAATTAGGCTCGCGAGAGATAGGCACAGCGAGTCTCGTGCACTAAGTGATGCCAATTCATCCAAATCTGTTGCTCATATCTTCCATGTTCGGTCATCAGGTAAGCGTCTGAATGTAACTCCACCCCTACTCTACTGTAACAAAAAATTTGTCAGCGACGATTTGGGCAAAGCATAGTTGTTAAATTCGTTTTTTGCCAACCACATTACCACTGAAACTAGCCCCACTCCCACAATTCCTCTGCTTTCAAATTCGCTTCTAACAACCATTAATTTCTCGCCTTCATGCATTCAAAAGGAAATAGCTCACCTAAAAAATTCTCATTCGGTTGGAACTGATAACATTCCTAACTCACTTATTTAACAGTTAAGTTATTCTCAGAATTTCTCGAAAATGGTTTCTTCCCCGATTATTGGAAAACTTATATTATAATACCAGTTTTTAAATCTAGTTCCCGCTCGGACATTCATAACTATCGCCGTGTTCATTAAACGCCCTCTCTTGCTTAACTATTCGAAAAACTAATTGCAAAACAAATCAAGGATTTTTGCATAAGCAATCAAATTATCAACTTTTCCCAACACGGCTTCTTACTGGACCGCTCTTGTGAAACCTGCCACATGTCTTTTCTAAATCTTCTAACCTCTCTTCTTAATGATTATCTGTCTGTGGTTGTTATCTTTTTTGATCTTAGTAAGGCATTCGATAAAGTGCCTCATAAACGACTTCTAGCTAAACTAAAAGCTATAGGATTTCGTAGTCTGTGTCTATCGCCCACCCAAAGCCAGCGAAGATTATGACCTCTGTCTATCGTAGGTATTTCACGCTACAACTGACTTAAATCTGATTTACTATTTGATTGCAATGACTTCAATCTTCCTGAAGTTCATTAGTTTCCACCTTCCAGTACTGCAAAGTTCGAAGACTTAGTAAAGGCCATAATATCGGCATGTGGGACCATTTAGTTGATTTTCACACCTAAGGATCACACATAGTTGATGTATATTCTTTAGAGGTTGTCAGCCATTGTCAGTGACACTTTTAAGACCAACATGGGAGTTCTGAACATGACATAGTTTTTCTACCATCGAATTTGGATTAAAATGTTTGACCTCCGTGGATATTCAACTTTTTTGATATTTTGATTAAATATGTTTTAATAGGTTTATTGATGGGGCACTCCTTGGGCGCCTTCAAATCCTTAAAACACAGTGAAAACCTAAAACAAACTCCTCTTTTTATTAACCAATTTACCTTTTTTTGGTTCTATGCTTCAATAGCAGTGTTGGAAATGAGGAGTTTGTTTTAAGGTAAAAAAAACCAACCTTCCAAGGTTTTTAAATAGCAAGCTCTGAAAATAAAACAGCTATACAGAATGGGGATGCATGTATCTTGATAAGCATTTTTAGGGTCAAGAACAGTCTGTTATAGACGTTCGAGTGCATTCATTCGACAGAGGTAGAAACTTCTGCAGTCGATTCGAAGGCATAGGCACTTCCAATTAGATGCGAGTGCAGTCGATTCCAGTGTGAGGTGTGCCAGCTAATAAGACTTAGTTTAACTGATCGATAAAAAGTTGGAAATGGATAAGGAGCAAGGAGTGTTTAACGGTAACTAACTTTCGTTGCTTTCCTACATTCGTTATGTTTGTATTTGGTGTTTGTATTTGAACGACTGAAGTCTGTTGCAAATTTGAGACGCCAATATTCCAGTTTGTGCATACGCTACCGTCATCATTAGATGGCACTTCTGAATCCTTAACGGAAATATAGAAGTTCACGCTATGTCTCACTTTCACCACCAGTTCTCCCGGCACTACGAAATCAACAAGGATCAGATTTAACGCTTTTACATTTCAATTCGCGCCTGTAAAATTTGTCTCAACTTCATCCTCAACGGGGTTCTGCAATCTTCCACCTCTGTGAACATGGCTCCCTACTTGACAGCTTTTCTCCAAGATCTTCTTCGAAGACTACAAACGGCTGAGCCTTTTTTTCATTAACTTCATACTTGGAAGTTTATACATCCTTAAAAATCTTCTGAAAATATCTAGCACTATTCTTAAGCAGATTGAAAAGTAAGGAAACCACCAGCATTGCGCCATTCAATCATAGTGCAAACATAGAAAAAAAACCGGGGTTCAAACCCGTGATCTTTCGTAACCAAGATCATCGCACTACGAACTGCGCCATGAGTGCATGGCCCACAGCCTACCCAATTATTTTGCTAGCTACGGAACAGGAACTGAAAATTATTTATAATACATTAAAAGACTCTTGCGTAAAAATACCCATAGGATCATTTGACTGCGTGGCGATTAAGCAAAAAGGACTCGAGAAGACACAGTAGGAAACCAGTACCCGTTTACTGGCACCAGTCACAGTCAAAGAGGATGCGTCCACAAAAGCCGCACCACAGGGATTTTATCTGGTGACCTGCCGTGATAAAGATCAATGCATTAACAATCACACCAGGAGCGCATGGCTTGTGGATGATCAAAGTAATTGTTTAAATACGGAACATCAACTAAGAACAACTTACATTTCATTAATAATTTCTTGTGAAAAAATAACGACGAAATCATTAGACTCCAAGGGGATTATTCACAGTGTAATCCAGGAGACCAAAAGAAAACAGGACTAGCCTACTGGCATCAGGCACAGATAACTGCAAAAAATGAGACGGATTCCACAGCAGTCCATCATTTTGCTGTTTGTAACGACATTAATCAGCGAGACCAGATACTCAAAGAGGAGCACGGCCTACTGACTGGCATCATTGTGGCTATACTAGAGGAGAGAAAAAGGAAATCCCTTCATATTGCGTCAATTACCAAACTCAACAGCAATGGCTACCCTTGTTAAGTAGGCATAGATGTTGGAAATTCAAAACCACCCATGAAGAGGAAGCGAGTTACTTCTCCAAGGGAAACTCCAAACAAACCACTTCCGCTGAATAACACTGCAGTCGGCGTTAGTGAAATAATGATGAGTGAAGTTTTATTACCTGGTACAGCCCCTACACCTACAAAATCACTGAACATTAATGAAGGAACGCCCAGAATGAACCTTAAAAAACCTATCAGAAACCACAAGAAGGACTTGTTATTAATTATGGAAGGGGACATCATCCCTTCATTCTATCACAAAGACAACTCAGTAAGGGTGGTCATTCAACAGCCAGTTTATGGAAGTGAATATGCCAGCTCTGTGTACAACACATTACACCAGGGCAACGATGGTGTAGGTTCCCAGGCCGAAGCCAGTACGTCACACAAAATGTTAACACTAACGCAGATAACGTAGTCTACCCGTATATAATTCCTCCTGATGTCGAAAGTCCATCAGCCAACCAGAGCATCAAGTTACCAAACACGCATCTGGACTGCAAACGAAATGTTGTCATGAAAGGGGCTCCTGAGTCAACTTCTTCGATTGCAAAGGAAGGAGTAGAACATGACCTAAATCTGTTTCGAACCTATTAAAATTCCATCCTTCGAATTGGAGAGAAATTTACCGTGTAGAAAGCTTTCCTTCTAGGGGAAGCGAATGCTTTTCATGAACTTTTTATCACCACGGCCACTTGAAATCATTCGAGAAAATGAAGTCCAGACCTCATGCCTTATAGAATGGTAAAATGCAATAACATCGACTTTGCTAACACAAACCATGAATTAATAAATAATTTCGAAAGCACTGTAGATTGGCATAGCATATTTTCAATCAACGATCCAAACTCTCTCCATGAGCTATTGTAGAGCCTTACAGAAAAAATCCAGGTTTTATCCTGCTTAAGAGGGTTAATTCAAATACAGCCTCTTCTAATGTTCCACATGTTCTCCAAAGCAGACTTGAAAAATGCGAAAGCAACTTACGATCCGTCTAAAAGCTCTTTGTCAGTTTACTTAAGGATTTAACAAATATTTAAATAAGCATTTAAAACTAGGATCACGCGAGATAGGCATAGGGGGTCTCGGGCACTAAGTGATGACAATGCATCCAAATTTGTTGCTAAAATCTTTCATGTTTGGTCATCGGCAAAGCTTTTGAATGTAACTTCACATTTACTTGATTGTAACCAACATTTCGTTGCAGAGGACTTGAGCAAATCAGAATTGTTTAATTCCTCTTTTGCCAACCACTTCCCAGCGAAAACTAGCCTCACTTCCCTCAATTTCTTTGCTTTCAAATTCAAATTAACTTCTAACCACCATTATTTGCTCGCCTTCAAGTTTTCAAAACGAAACAGCTCACCTCAAAAATTAACATTAGGTTGAAACTGATAACATTCCAAACTCATTTATTAAATAGTAAAGAGATTTTCCACCTTTACTAAGCAAATTATTATCAGTATTTCTCGAAAACGGTTTCTTCCCCGAATATTGGAAAACGTCTATTATAATTCCTGTTTTTAAATTTGGTTCCTTTCTCTGCCATTCATAACTATCACGGTGTTCATAAAACACCCTCTCTTGCTAAACTCTTCAAAAAACTAATTGCAAAACAAATAACGGATTTTTGCAAAAGTAATCAAATTCTCAACTTTTTTAAACATGGCTTTTTACCAAACTGCTTTCGTGAAACCTGTCACATATCTTTACTAAATCTAATAACCTCTCTTAGTAATGTTCATCTTTCTGTACAAGTAATCTATCTTGATCTGAGTAAGGCATTCGATAAAGTGACTCATAGACAACTTCTTGCTAAACTAGAGGCTATAGGATTCTGTTTTCCCCTTACTAACTTTATTAGATTAGACCTATCTGATCGAAAACAAAAACTTTCAAGTACGGCCCTTATACTCAAGTGCTACTCCGACTAAGTGTGGTGTCCTTCAAGGTACCGTATTAGGGCCTTTTTTACTAAACATAAATGATCTTTCATCAATAGCTTAACATTACAATTTTATATTAATGCTGATAATTTCAAATGCGTGTATTCCTTTTCTAGCTATACGGCCGAACGATGCCTAGAAAAAATTCATTTGAACTTTGACGCTCTTTCGCCGTGGAGCTCAACATGGCATATGGAGTTCTCACCTTCTAAGCGTTGCTTGATGTGTTTTGGGCCAGTAAGGCTGCTGCAACATGTTATCTTTAATGGTTTCCCTATGACTGAATGTTCCTCCAGCAAGTCCAGTAATAAGATCTCTCGCCTCATTCCTATAGAAATACGGCCATAGCTAACCAGATTTGCGGCTTTATTTCATAAAATGTCTACCTTTCTGAAATTAAATAAAGACTATCGTATTTTTGTGCTTCCCGTTATTGAATTTTGTTGTCCTTTTATCTGTTTAATGAGTGAAACTGGCAGTTTAAAAATTAAAAATGCTCAAAGACACTTCGCAAAAAAACTCCTCTTTCACCTTTTACATTGGCCTTCGCCGGTCTTTCTCTTGGATTTTTCTGATTGTCAATGTTTCCCATGCAATCCTTGGCTCCGAATTTCTGACTGAGTTTGACCTGCTAGTGGACTGCTGATATTCCCGCTTATTTATCGTACTACCGGTCTATCTGTTCAAGCATTGACTCCCTTTACAATCCCTAGCAATTAATCTGTCCTGAATACAGATATTGCCTGTCCTTATCGGAATTTTCTACTTCAACATCTGAACATCACCAACCACCTGTTAAGCAGCAGCGAGGGTCAACAATATGTTGTGCCCCAAATCCGTGCCTCGGGTCCTCCTGCCCTCGCTCGTCCTAGACGACTGGTGCCAGCGCTTCTGCCGTTCGCGAAAGCAGAAGTCGAACATATGCTACAACTGAGCGTCATTCGAGAGCCCCTGGGTGTCACCTTTGCGTCCCAGTCAGCGTTCTTAAGGCAGATGCAAACTATATATTTCCGTTTCTTCTGTAAAAGATATTTAATCTTGCTCTTGAAAGTGAAACCGACCCTATTTTATGGAAGGAATTGCACATACTGCCTATACACAAACACGGCCAACCAACGTCATTTGACGACTTTAGGCCAATAAATACACTGCCAGCAGTCTCGAAGATCTTAGATACCTTGATCAAAGACAAGATGATGCGTCACCTTACAGAGAATAGCCTACTTAATGCGGCTCAGCATGGGTTTCTCGAAAAAAGGTCTTGTGACACCTGCCAGCTCTCTTTCTTTGATCATGTGCTACAATCTAGAGACAGCGGTTTTGCAATTTACACCATTTACTTCGATTTCACGAAGGCTTTTGGTCGTGTTGACTACGATCTCTTCTGCTGAAACTTGCCTCCTTCGGCATAGGTAACAAGCTTCAGAACTTAATATCTTCCTATTTGAATGCTCGTGCACAACGGGTTAAAATTTCTGATGTTATCTCCAACCCCACGAATGTGAGGAGTGGAGTTATTCAGGGCAGCGTGCTCGGCCCGCTTCTATTTTGCCTTTTTGTCGACGATGTTCCTGATTGTTTTCAGTATGGTAGGCCCTTTATGTACGCTGACGATTTAAATGTTGCCTATCGATATAAACTGGTCAATAGCAATATCGTGCTTGAGCTCTTAAAAAAGGATCTTCAGGCCTTTGTTTAGTGGTATCGCACAAGGCGCCTTTTGCTTTCTTGGCACAAGTGATCCGCTATGGTTATTGGCGACAACCATCAGCCCCACCTAAGCATAGACGGTCACGACCTAAATGTGCTTGGAGTTATAAAGGATCTGGGCATATCATGATCTAGTAGTCTTAAGCTGTCAGAGCACTGTGCCCTGATTGTCTCGAAAGCACGCCAAACTACTGGGTTAAGTCTCAGAAATTTTAAAACCGTCAACATAAGAATCACCCTTTATAAAATGTATGTCAGGCCTAGTCTGGAATACTGCTCGTTTCTATTTAGTCTTCTGCACGCTAGTGAACGAAAGAAGATAGAATCAGTCCGACACTTCTTTACAAAAAGAATTTTCTATGCAGATCACCGAAACCTGTCCAACGAACAACGCTGTGAGCTTACAAGCCTTGACCCGCTATGGATTCGCAGATTACAGAAGGGACTATTTTTACTGTTTTAACTACTAAACAGTCGTAAAGTTAACCCCCTTACATCTCTGAGGCACCTCGACCACTCTCGTTGCACCAGTCATCGAGATGTATTTTTATTTCTTCCTTTGGCACGCACCGTAAATACCGACAGTTTTTTTCGGCAAACGCTATAGCAATATGGAATTAGCTACCCAGACGTTTCAAAATTCAGCAAAGCTATCCATTGTTTACTCGAGCTGTCACCAGTTTTCTACATTCAGGACACCTTCAAAAACGTTTGGGTGCTGACTCTATGGAAGCTCTCTTCGGTTCTGATGGCGTTCACGGACTTTGAATCCTGTGACGGAATTCGTGCTGAAGGCAATATTGCTGGCTCTGTAGACCTTCATTAGCTTATTTCTCAGTCGACAGCGAACAGTCGTTCGCCGACATACCTGCTGCTGCAGAATACCGGATCCATAAAACTGACTGGAGAAGTCCTTCACCGGGCACCTGTGTCAACGCTTTCATGTCCTTAACTTTAATCCTTCAATAAGCTGCCGTTTTATCTCCTAAAAACACTTGAAACAATGATCAGGAGTTTTTTTTTCACTGTCAGCCTGACCCTCTTCTGTGTATAATTTTTTGAACTTGCCTGTAAACTGGCAATAAATAAATAAATAAAATATTAGAATCAGACTCTATAAAATGTGTCAGGCCACGTCTGGAATACTTCTCGTTTCTATTTAGCCTTCTGCACGCCAGTGGACGGCAGAAGTTAGAATCAGTCCAGCACTTCTTTACAAAAAGTGTTTTCTATTCAGAACACCGAAACCTGTACAACCAACAACGTTGTGAGCTTACAAGCGTTGACCCGTTGTGGCTTCGCAGATTAGAGAAGGGACTATTTTTACTGTTTAAACTTTTAAACAGTTGTATCTCTCGCCCACTCTTAGCGCACTTGTCATCGAGATGTATTTTAATTTCTTCCTTTGGCACGCACCGTTAGATACCGACAGTTTTTTTCGGTAAACGCTATAGCAATCGGGAATAAGCTACCCAGAAGTATCAAAATTCAGCAAAGCTATCCCTTTTTTACGAGAGCTGTACCTAGTTTTCTAAATTTAGAAAACTTTCCAAAAATGTTGGGTGATGACTCTGGGGAAGCTCTCTTCCGTTCTGATGGCGTTCACGGACTCTACATGCTTTGCCGGACTTCATGCTTAGGTCGACAGAGAACAGCCGTTCGCCGACATACATGCTGGTGCAGAATACCGGATCCATAACGCTGAATGAAGAAATTCTTTACCGAGCACCTGTGTCAACGCTTTCCTGTCCTGAACTTTAATCTCTTAATAATCTGCAGTTTATTCTCCTGAAAACACTTAAAACAAAGATCAGGAGTTGTTTTTACTGTCAGCTTGACCCTATACTGTATATTTTTTGACCTTGCCTGTAAACTGGCAATAAATAAATAAGTAAGTCTGCTGTAACCTGTTATCTTTAATGGTTTCCCTATGGCTGAATGATCCTCCAGCAAGGATTTGAGCTTAAGCTTTACCATTAAATTAGATCTTTCGCCTCATTCCGATATAAATACGACCATAGCTACTCAGATTTGCGGCTTTATTTCATAAAATGTCTACCTTCATGAAATTAAATTAAGACTTTATCGTATTTTTGTGCTTCCCTTTCTTGCATTTTGCTGTCCTTTCTTCTGTTCAATGAACGAAACTAGCCGTTTTAAAATCGAACATACTCAAATACACTTCGCAAAAAACTCCTCTTTCCGACTTTTAAAAATACTTCCTACTTACCTAGTTGACAGCTGATGAAGCTAAAATTTCTTTGGGTCAGGAGACTGGAAGCAGACGTTTGTCTCCTTTTAAGACTTAATAATAGCTCAAATCTCCTTAAGCTTTCTGTTATTACGCCCCGTTTATCTTCCTGATTACCTAAGAAATTCAGCACTGACTATACCTCCTCCTACATCTTCCACATCTAAACGCTAACTTTTCGTTGATTCCAGGTATAGCATTCTTGGTGATAACTTGCCGATTGAACTTTGTTAGTTAACTTATCTATCTGCATTCAAGCGAAGACTGAACATTTATCTTAACACTGATTCTATTAAACTTTTATTTTCCTCATCTTTTCCAAGCAGCTTTCTCCATGACATGGAAAAAGGACTATCGGGAATTTAAGTGACCCACTTGAAACTATTTTTCTCTATCTGTAGTCTCCCAGGAACCATGATGTCTCCTTTGCCACCAAGCATTCAAACGATGAAGTCGTTCGGACGTATAAATTCAGACGTAGACAGTCAAAATTCTTTCGTTTCGTTAGATACTTACCATTATCAGAATTCAATTCTTGATCCTTAGATGGTGAGGCATCAAATTTAGTGACGTTTTTTTTCGCGCGATTTTGTTTTGCGACTAAGTGCTAAGAAAGGATCCATATCGGGGTTTGATTATCTCTTTCTGAAATGCTACTGCATTATTAAACTACACTTCCCTAATTCCTTCTTTCATTCGCAGTTTTTTCTCCTACCCACTATTCTAAAATGGAGGCCTATTGTAATTTACCTCTTTTCTCAAGGAAAGATATATATCAGTACCTTTTTTTTAAGTTCACTATTTATTTCAAAACATCGCTAACTGTTGACCTAACAGGAAACGTTTTGCCTGCATTTCTAAATATTTGTTCATTTTATCTGCACACATTGTTACAAGTTTATTTCGTTACAAATGTGCTTTAGTCACTGCCTTTTTAACTGGAATATTGCTAAGCGTATTTCGTCGAGTAATGTTATATTGCAAGAGCTTCCTTAAGTCTGCAAGCTCATTTTCCAGTTTTTGAACTCTTTGTAAAATATGAGAACATCCAATGCAAGATTCGTCCTCGTAGCCGACGGATTTGGCTGCCATTACGCTTTTTGCGCGCTTTGCTGGTTTTTGGTTGTAAGTATAAACTGACTGAGTGCCAGTCGTGGATGTCGAAGCCAACTCAACAGGCTTTCCTTTAAAGGAAGTTCCGTGACTGGTTCTGTTGCTAGCAAACAATTGTTTTGAGTCCATAAATTTTAAAACACTGCGTAAAAGTATGTTCTCCTTTGAGCGTATAACGAAAATTTCCGACTGGCTTTGGAGTATGGCGAGTATTTAATGCAATATGAGCAAAAATGTTTATACATGTTGCCTTCTGGACTGCTTTTTTACAGTGTTCTGAGGGCATCAAATTCACAGTTGTCCACATGCCCAGATCTTTGTATGTTTCGACCTCTTTTAATGCAGTGCCATTAATAAAGTACTGGTGTCTCAGAGATACTTTTCGACCGGCGCTTAGATGTAGGATCACGCACTTGGATACATTAAACTTAAGAAGCCACTTAGCCGACCAGGCACTTAGTTTGTCGATATTCGATTGTAACCCTTTTGCGTCATCAGCGCAGCTGACTTCAGTCCATATTTTAATGTCATCTGCAAACATGACAGCTTCACAATCTAGGTCATTGAGACAGTCGTTCACGTAGATTAGGAAGAGTAGGGGGCCCAAAACAGAACCCTGTGGAACACCACTTTCTACTTTTACCCATTCTGAGCTAGAGTTTCCAAGAACAACTCTCTGTACTCTGAAAGACAAGAAACTCTTGATCCAATTGAAAAGTTTTCCTTGAATTCCTACGTTCCAAATCTTCTGCAAAAGAAGCCCGTGTGGTACACTATCAAAGGCTTTTTGAAGTCAAAAATACAAAATCTACTGGATAACCCATATCTGTGGCCTTTGTCCATTTCTCGTGCGACTGAAGGGCACTCGTGAGACAGGAACGTCCTGGACGGAAGCCGTGTTGGGCATCGCATAGGATTTGGTTGTTTTTCCAGATAGCGCATTAAATGCCTCTTGATAATACGCTCCATTATGTTGCACGCTATGCAAGTTAAACTGACAGGGCGGTAATTTTTCACAGTCGAGTCGTGAACCTCCTTTATAGATCGGGGCGATGAATGCGCACTTCCATTCTTCCGGGAGTTTGCTTTCTTCAAAGGACTTTTGGAATATGATGGACAGTGGTATACACAGTTCGTAAGCAAGTTCTCTTAGGGCTAATGCAGGAAATCTATCCGGCCCAGGCGACTTGGCTGGTTTTATACGGAGTAATTCGGTTTTAACTACGGTCGGTGAAAAGTATAGGTCTAGGTCCTCTGTTGTGGATGAGGAGGAGATGGAGGAGTAAGGTAAAGGGGGGGTACACATTGGTTGACAAACTGTTTGAATAGCAGCAAAATTATTAGGCTCTCTAGTGAAGACGGTCTGGAAGAATTTGGAAAGAAGGGATGCTTTAACCTGGTCATCGGTCTCCAAATTTCCGTCTGCAGACCAAAGGGCAGGTATCATCTCCTGAATCATCCTCCTCACTGGTCCTTCTGGTACGCAGTCTTAGGACCACACACTTCCCAACGTTAAAATTTAAGAGCCAACGAGCAGACCATCTGCTAAGACGGTTGAGATCCTCTTGAAGTGCGTGCCTATCGAAATCAGATCTGATGACCCTCCACAATTTAACATCATCTGCAAATATGATGGCGCTGCAATCCAGGTCGTCGACAAAGTCGTTGATGTACACTAAGAAGAGTTAAGGCCCTAATACCGAGCCTTGGGGGACACCACTCAGAACCGGAGTAGGTGTTGACTTCGAGGTATCGACGCACACAATTTGCAATCTTTCTGTAAGAAAGTCTGCGATCCTTGTCAGCAGCATTCCTCTTATGCCGATTTCAGATAATTTGTAGATGTGACGTTTGTGTGGGACACTGTCAAACGCCTTCTTGAAATCAGTGTATATGACGTCAACCCTACCATTTTCGTCCAGTGCACGAGTCCACTGCTCTGTGGAGAGTAATAAACTAGAAAGACAGGAGCGATTCTGTCTGAAGCCATGCTGGAGATCTGAGATTAATTGGTTTTCCTCAAGGAACTTCATGGTTGCCTTCTTGATTATTGATTCCATTATTTTACAGAAAATGGAGGTAAGGCTGACAGGCCGATAATTGTTGACATTAGATCGAGCACCACTCTTGTATATGGGGTATATATTTGCTGCCTTCCATTCGGATGGCAGTTTCCCTGATTCAAATGACGAATTAAATATATGTGCTAGTGGTTTGGATAGTTCACTGGCCAGTTCTTTCAAGAACTTGGCCGGTATATCGTCCGGACCAGATGACTTCGCTTCTTTCAGATTTCGCAGTTCTAGTTCCACGAGTGGTTCCAGGAAGATTATATATTCAAGCACTGGACAGGCGTCTATAACAGCACTGTTGACGTGGTCAAGCTGAAGTTCCGGTTATCTAGTGAAAACCGAGGCAAAAAACCGACCTAAGTACTCGGCTTTGTCGCAATTTTCAACGACTTCAACACCATTCCCATCCATGAGTACTGCTACTGGGTCCTTGTTTTTTAGTCGGCTATTGATATAATGGAATAAAAGTTTTGGTTTTTATTCAGCCTGTTGAATAATTCTTGATTAATAGTTCTTCCTTGCCTGACGAATCATTCTTTTTCACAGCGTTTCTTTGATGACGAAATTCTTTGAGATGCTCTGCTGACCCTGTTTAAAGAGAAGGGGACCTAGAACCGTGCCTTGAAAAACACCACTCGTGATCAGTTGAGGCGTCAAGTAGCTATAACCTACTTAGACCTTCTGGCTGCAGTTAGACAAGAAGGAACAATGAAGTCAAGAAGAGGAGGCCGGACGCCGAGGGCTTCCAGTTTCACTAGAAAACGTCTGTGCGGTACCTTGTCAAAGGTTTTGCTCAGGTCAAAGTAGATCACAACCACTGACTGCTGCTCATTACGAAGGGAAATGACGAAGTTAAGAAAAGCTAAATGACACACTTAGCATGATGTCAAAGATTGTTGACTATTGTTTTAAAAATGGCAAATCGCTCTGAATCGGATATGCCTACCATACTACTCATTTATGCTGTTCATATGGATGCTCACATAGTGCAGCAATTATCCACTTTGTATTTATTTAAACCGTGATACTAAGTTTGAAATGACGGGGTTCTCTTGGCCTTTAATATACAATTTATTATTATTATTATTCTAACGCTTTTATATACCCAAATGTGCAGCCTTACGCTTGGAATCTGATAGAAGACTTAACCTCAAACACCGGTGTTACCTGAATGGAATTCCACTACAAGAAGTTAATACACAAAAAGATCTAGGTATCTGGATAGCCTCCAACCTAATGCTCTCCGAACACTCTAAATGAGCCGTCTGAAAAGGTGACTTGCATCATCACTGGATCAGGCGCACTTTCATAGTCTTTCCTCCCGAAATGTTTTCACAAATCTTCAGTAATTTCGTTAGACTGCATTTGGAATAGGAACTGCCAGCGCGGATGCCCTGAACAGAAAGCAGGATCGAAAGCTGCTTAAAAAAAAGGCGAGGGGGTCGAGTAGGCTACTACGGCATTTGCACTTCAGAATTAGATAATAAAACACCGATATGGTTCGTTATTGATCACTAAGACGCATTTAAGTCGTCAGTGAATCTTATACCTCAGCATCTTAGGATCCAAAATCAAGTTCTGATGATGGTAAGTTTCCAATGAAACGAGAGCATTTTGACTGTTTACGTCCGAATGACTTCATCTTCTGAATAACTGGTTCCTAGGGGATTTTGGGGTGAAGAAATATAGTTTAACGAGGGTCACTTAAATTCCTTATGGTCCTTTCTCCGAGGCATAGAAAAATCTGCTCAGAAAAGATAATGAACATAAAAGATTAACAGAATCAGTTGTAAGATAAATGTGCAGTTCTCACTTGAATACAGATAGACAAGGTAACGACCTTATTATAATCGAAAAATTATTCTGACGAAAGCTATACCTAGAATCAACGAAAAGAGAGCGTTTAGATGTGAATGATGTAGGAGGAGGTATAGTCAGTTCCGAATTTCTTAGGTTATAAGGAAGACTAACGGGGGTAATAAATAAAAGCTTGGGGAGATTTGAGCTTTTATTAAGTCCATAAAGGAGACAAGCGTCTGCTTCCAGTCTCCTGACCAAAAGAAATGTCAAGGTCAAGGTCAAAGGCGGTTGGTTCAAATTTGAAGATTAGTGAATTCTCGAATTTTAAACCGATTTCTTCGTTTCCTGTTGAAAATATTAGCTTAATTATTGACAATTTATTGTATTTCTACCTCATTATCAGCTGCACACAATTGCAGTTATTGCAATTGCAAAAGGGTAAAATATAATGTATGTAAACTTTTTCACCCTACATAGCCTCATTAAAGTTCTCGCAGATTTACGTCAAAAGGACGGAATATTAAGGTAAATTCTAGAAATAAAGTTGAAATTTTGTAAGTTTACCTTATTTCCAGCGAAGAATAATTTGCAGTAACTGGTATACCAGTTGATATAATTTTTTTCATCCTGCATAGCCTCTTCGCTAATTCTATTTTTCAGTTTAAACTCGTTACCTAGCAGATATTTGCTTGCAGTGCCTTGCTTAAAACACATATTTTAAATATTACATCTTTTTATTCCGCAAAAACGCCACTAGTGACAATTTTTCCTTTCGTATTATCGAAATGAAAAATACTTATATTTTTAAAATCAGGGGGACTGA
>WEDG01001773.1:0-26320 GCA_017591395.1 Schistocephalus solidus
ACATCTTAAAAATGCCTGCCCTGCTACTACCTCAAATTCTGATATAGACATTTCATGAGGTTAGGCAATCTACTGTACCTGCGCAGAGCTCCGCCTCCGGTGTCATTGACTCTGTCTTGACACCGAGCTCAGGTGGTTGAGTAAATTGAGTGTGGTAGCTGCAGCAAGCAAGTCATCGTCCCCTGCACCCCTCACGGTCTGGAGCACACGTTGGACCTGGTCGAAATCGTTGGTTGAACGGTCATAATTGCAAATTCATAGTTTTTTTCAGCACTATTGGGAAGTCCGACAAATCTGGCAAAGAATAATACGATTCTCTTTCCTTCTACAGAAGCCAAACTGGATTCGTCTGTCTCATCCGACACATCGGTGACCACGGTTGCCAGTGCTACTTTCTCACCGCCAACAGAATCCACGACCGCGTAAGTATACACTGCCTTATTCTTCTATATGACTTTCTCATCCTTATTTACTGTTAAAATCGGTCCAACCAGATTGTTTCATGACATCCTTCTTCCCTGGGTGTTTGAAAGTCCCGTTGAGAAAGGACCATTGTATGCAGTGCCAAGGCGTGACAGACGGTTGACGAATCTAGGGCACTCAAGGGAGGCCACGCCACTTCCCCATAACCTGACTGTGATGGGAATGTGAATCCCACCCGCTGTCTGACCGACTTACGGGCCCCACCGCTCCGACTAGAAGGCCGTCTGAGTCCATGGGGTCACCTGGCGCACCACAGAGGCTGCCTATCTCAACACCTTCCATGTTTTATCCAGAAGATTGGTGACTATGACGGTGGACTGCTCAACTGGAACATTTTATGCTCCTGTTTCTCCATGTTGCACAACTTCCTTTCACGTTTCCCTCTGCCCTAGTCCTCACCCACCTGAGAATTATCCTTTCTTTCCGCCAGACCAACCATCTCTGCCATTACTGAAGCACCCACTGAGAGCACACCCTCAGAGGCTGAAGTCAGTGCTGCTGGACCGTTGCCGCCTGCTCCGATGGAGGCCAATCTTGTCCTCGACCAGGAGTCGCCTGCGCTGGCCGCCGGAAAACGAAAGATCGGAGGTGGGGGCAAACGTGGTCGGCGGCCGACGACCACCCAGATCTCATCACCTCCGACCAAGAGGAGGGCTCTCGAAGATACCGTAAGCCCTATTATTTCGCTCCGTCTCATGCAAAAATGACTACTTAAGTAGTTCGCATTTTTCCCAATGATAGCAAATCTACTTTACGTTGCCCGAATTAGGAAAATTTGATGTCACCTTGAGAAGGTTTTCTGCTCTTGTTGTAGTACCGGCAACCACACGTTTATTTGGCTGGTAATGCCACCATGGTGGCCAACTGACAGGTTGACATCTACTTTGACAACAGACTGGTTCTAGACCAAAAGGGGTTCAGTTTGGGGCATGGCACGCAATAACCATGCGCTGCTGGGTCCACGCATTCCATAAACAATGCGAAATCCGTTGGGGGAGGGGGGTTGGTGTCACGCGGGCTTCTCGCCACACCTTTCACTACGCTCTAGCCGTGCACGCGATGGCTGACTGGCTTAGCCAGTGAACTGGTAAATGGGAGATTGAAGGGGGGGGGTGGGCGAGAGTGAGGAGGAGAGTGAGTGAGAGAGTGAGAGAGTGAGTGAGAGAGTGAGAGAGTGAGTGAGTGAGTGAGTGAGAGAGTGAGTGAGTGAGAGAGTGAGAGAGTGAGTGAGAGAGTGAGTGAGAGAGTGAGTGAGAGAGTGAGTGAGAGAGTGAGTGAGAGTGAGAGAGTGAGAGAGTGAGTGAGAGAGTGAGTGAGAGAGTGAGTGAGAGCGAGTGTAAGAGAGCTGGGGGGAGGGCGAGGGCAACACCTATTGGGACGTGACCCCCACCGCATATGTGCTACGAAATGAGCAGACTCAGCTCTCAGCAGTCGCGAGCCATGCAGCACTGAGACTGCTGCAGTGACTCGATTACCCGGGTATTGCAGCAGTCGTAAAACTGCCTACCGTCCCATTGGACTTTCACAGGCGGAACGCGGGCCTTATTGGCACCACAGCTCCGCAAATATCGACGACCTTTCGCCACTTGTGCCATGAAATTCTACAGACAGCTTAACCAGCCGTCGTCAGCAAGTCATGCCCAACTCCAGGTGATGTTGCATCACCCGAGGCTCGAACCCGTGACCCGTTGATCAGCAGTCCAACGCTCTAACCATTGAGCCACGGGCTCGTTGTTTTGCCGGTTTAGATAGGGAATATTGACTTGCAATCGTCTATGATCGCTCTCGCTATCAGAACTCACTCGTTCCACTCTGCCTTGTGACTCACTCCCGAGCCCCGCCAGCTGCCACACAGTGGCTAGTAGTAGTAAATGCAGATGCATACTGTCGGCAACTACAAGGGAGACTGGAATGGCCACTTCTGGCTTATTAGTCGTCGTCAGCCAGTCATACCCAAGCTTAGGTCGATGGATCGAACACGCCACCCGTTGATCAGAAGTCCAACGCTCTAACCATTAAGTCAAGGGTTCGTTGTGTTTCCGGTTTACATCGAGAATATTGACTTACCTTCGTTGATGAACGCTTGTATTTTCCGAAAATATTTATCTGCCTATTCTACTACTACTAGCCGCGGTGCGGCTACTGGCGGGTCTGAGCGGGACGAGTAATTTCCGGTAGCGATCGGCGAGTGTTCATCAACGAATGTAGCTTAACCAGTGTTAGTGTCAGCCAAGAACTACAATAATAGACTTGCGCACGACGGGTATTCCGGTTAGTCCGACAAACCAGGTCTTGGTGAGAACTACAAAACCTATGGAGCGTTGTGTATGCAAAACTTTCTGACACAGCCAAAAATCCATAAATGTCTACGAACTGCATAGGGATAATTAAACAGGCTTTATACTACCATTAGTTGGAAAGAGAAGTAACTGGATTGCATGCATACACTACGCACCGCAGCAAGAGTTTTAATTCAGGTTTCAGATGACCAGTCTTGCTACATGTGTTTCATGGGAGGAATTGACAACGTGTCACATCAGCGAATCCTTTGCGACGAAAAATGCGATGTTTGGACCAAACTGCCTTCAACCTTACAAAAGATGGTTGTTTAGGAGCATCTTGAGACATTCACTTGAATATATTCTGCTTGCGAAACGTGTCACTTGGACTAACTAATCAAGTTAGGATTATTTAATGAGCATCACAGGCATTCACATAGAAACATGAAGGAAACTGAAACGTTATTTACCAAGACTACGACGTAGTCTGAAAATTTTCTGACTCTCAGTCATGTATCAACAAAATCCGTGGCAATTACTGAACCCCATAACGTAAAATCCCTCCATACCTTTGCGTATGGAAATTTAATAATTTAAAATTTTTTTAAAAACATCAGTACGGCGTTGCGTTTTCCTCGGTTGTTTCTACAAGAAGATAGTTAAAGCACAAGGGTCCACTGTGGGTCGAAAGAGATATTCCACTTTCGCGAGCAATATCGTCAAGTTGTGGAAAGATATACCAAACTTGCCTAACTTGCAATCCCGGTTTTGCACTTGAGAACATATTTTAGAGTCCAGCCGTTGGTTATTCGTTTTGGTGCATCTTACACAAGCTTACACCAGCAGCGACTGTAGCGATTAGACAGGGTTGAGAGTTGCAGGCCTTTGCACCCAATTGCTGCTTAGACCGACGGTAAGAAGCCTTCACTACTTAAATTCTGAATGCACTCTCCAGTTTCTGGGACGTCTGTTTGGTGGGCGATTTTTTCTGCTTTGCGCTCGCTGTTGGCAAAGCAAGTCAAATTACGCCAATGTTGGTGGTGACTTCTTCGGGCCACCGGCGCTGCCCCCGTCAATCGACCCCCTGACATGTGCCCAGGCTCGCAGCTGTCAATGCATTGAGTGTTTGATTCCTGCCCTTCAGCCGCGCACTGTGTGAAACCGTCGAATGTAACCCCGAGGCCCTTATTGGGTGGCTGTTTATGACTGTTTGATAGTGTTGCTGAGCAAGCGCTCGCGTGGAGAGGTACAGCTTAGCTACAGGAGCCAAGACTCTGACTTAGAGTCTGCAGGTTCTGATCTGCGTGGAGGTTTTCTGAGGTACGTCTTCGAGAATGCCGAAATGGGCATAAATAGCATGCGTCTCCTTTGCTGTTGCAGTGCCTGAAAAATTATCTGTTCTTCGTACTTTTAGACATCGCTACTGTCTTCCTCGGTCAACGGTTCCTCCGCGACTGCACCAACGACCAAAGCGCCACCGCCACCGCTACCTGTCTCACCTTCCGGCCCGTGTATTAACGAGCTGGAGCGTGCCTGTCGTGACCTCCGTCTCTTCCTCCTGCGCACTCACGCTCGTTCGGAGCATCGCCTGCGGCGCGACCGTGAACGTCGCTTGAAGGCGGCGGCCAAAGTGGTGACGGCCAGGGTCGACGATACCGTCGGCAGCACAAAGCGTCTCCTCACGGGCACTATAGAGCGTCTCCCGTCACGCAACCTTATATTTCCCCTTGACGCACTCTCCAGGTTGGTTTAGGAACCAAACCGATCCTTTCCTTGTTTTATTGTGCTTCTTGCGCACCTTCTGACTACCATTTCACCCCCCGTTAAGATTGATCCAGTCGCTGGGATGATGAGTGGACTTGTGGTGGGTTTCCTCGCCTGTAGCTCCGTGGGAGATGCTTCATCTGCGCCCTCTCCCGCCTCCGGTCTTCTTGGCTCTTTCATGACACTGGGCTCAGGTGGGGAGGAGGAGAGTGCAGTAGCTGTAGCGCAGTGCTACTATCATCTAAAACTAATCCAAGTGCAAGTTATCGTCCCTGCACCATCCCGGTGTGGAGACTAAGATGGGCATCGTCAGACTACGACGGTCGAACTGCCGTATGTCAGCAATCTCTCCCGAAGCACCAACGTCGACGATGAGGTCGCCCACGTGATCGTCATAGCTAGCCATGCCTTTGCACGCATGCAGAACGTGGTCTGGAATCGATACCGTCTATACTTCAGCACCGAGCTCAAGACGTACAAAGCTGTAATTGCCGACGCTGCTGTATGGAGCGGAGACGTGAACGATCTACCAAAAGCAGGCGCGGAAGCTCAACTCATTCCACCCCAGCTGCCTCCGCAGAATACTAAAGCTGAGATGGCAAGACACGATCCCGTAAACCGAAGTCCTGGAGTGGACCGGAATTCTCAGCATCCACGCCATGCTGAAGCAAGGGCAACTGCGATGGAGTGGCAACCTGGTGAGAATGAACGACGCGCGACTTCCCAAGCGACTTTTCAACGGAGATGTCGCTACATGTACTCGCCGCCAGGGAGGTCAAAAACGATGCTACAGGGACACTGAAGAAATCTCTGAAGCAACTGAAAATCAACACGGTAACCTCGGTGGACCTCGCCCAGGATAGACTGACCTGGAGAACATTTGTGAAGACTGGTGCAGCAATGTATGAGGCCAACCGGATCGCCGCTGCTGAGGCCAAAAGGGCGGCTTGCAAGCCACAAGCACCTCAGATCAACACTGCCAACGTAACCACGCTGTTAATGCACATCCCGCGCGCGATTGGGTCTGCTCGTACATCTTCGAACGCAATTCATAAACAATCAGACAACTCCAATTTCTACGTCAACTTTTACTATCCCCCTTCGGACCCCCACCCCTCAGTCGTGGCACCAATTACACTGCTCGCACCATCATAAAGACCACACCCGAACACTCATCACCCACCATCGCCGACCACTATGTGAGATATACTTCCTAGCTTACCTGACCCACTTTCATTCGGACCCTTGACGGGAGTAAAAATTGGCCCGCTTTGCGCTATCTTTCATTATCAAAGTAAAACGGATGCATTTTGAAAATACTGCGGCGTCCTAATAGTCACCATTCAAAACGTTGCCAGTTGACCCGTTACGTCGGTCTTCCTCCTACGACCACCCAAATTTGTGTGATCTTGTTAACCAGGCAACGAATGCTAACCCTAATGAGCGTAGTGGATAGAGTTAGGATTACGTTGGCATTCAGTATGCCCGTATATTACACGCCGAAGTATCCTTTGCTCCTTGAGTTAAGTCTCTTATTACCTTCTTGCCCCACACCCGCTCCTAAACTCTGCACTGAAAGTTTACGTTTGATGGTTCAGGTAGTAGCCACGATGAGGACTATTAACCGAGCTCTGTTAGTGCTGATTCGCTCCAAGAGTGACTAAGAGGGCTATAAGAGTAGCAATGGAATCTTCTTCTGATTCCAATTTGTCTTCGTACTGCCTTTTTGTTAGAATTTCGAAGCCTCGCCCCCGCAACTACTAATTGCCCATCTGGTCGTCGAGCAGTGAGAATTTTCAGTTTTATGAGGTACTTTTTTATTCCCATACCATTACAGGAAACTGTTGGACGAGTCAGAGGAGGGGAGGACTGACTTAAAGGGGGACCTGATGCCTCCTGACGGCGTTCAAACTGCCCTGGCTACCCTTTTGTATCGCCTACTCAACCATCCTGATCTGGAGCAAAACGACACCAAAGCCCGTTTAGTGGCACCCCTCATTTCAACCCCGGACCCCCTGCGCCACCCTGATTTCTATCGGTATGCCTGTTCGACTGGGGCTTTGGCCAGCCTCGAGGCGGCACTTGGGTTGCCACTGGGACATAGTCTACAGGCGGATATTCTGCTGACCGTCAGTCCTTGCTACTGCCTCACTAATGGCTACGCCGGTCAGCGCAGTGTGCCTGCACCCTTTCAACACCTCTGCCCTGAGTATCCGCCCATCTGCCTGCGCTCCCTGCTTCATAGCGTCTTGAGCGGGAAACTGATGTCAACAGCCGAGGGGGACTCGGCGTCATCGCCGCTGACGCCTGCTACCGCCTTCCAGCGTCTGGATCTGGCCTTTGATCTGCTGATGCGGCTGTGGGAGTCCTTCGCTGGTCGACGCAGTTGGCTCGGCCGGCGGCTGCTTCAGATTCGAACCGCCTACACCAGGCTGCGTGTAAGTGCACACTCCATTTTTCCGTTATTCTCCTTCCCCCTGTCCTTCAGTCCTTTTTCGATTTTCATCCTTACCCTCAGCTCGAGTGTTTTCTGCCATAGCTTGGAACCTTTCACGGTTACCCTACCGGTGTCCGAAGGACGCCCTAAACATTGAAAGGGGGCAAAGGCGTTTTGCTTTAACTAACCCAGTGATTTAGTTATATCTCGACCAGCGTAATCGGCTATTTCACTCGGCGACGCCATGTTGGCAACTCAGTGTCAGGTGTAGGTCATTTAGGGTTCATTATCGAGTCCTCCACTCAGTCTTAAAAGTGATCCCCTGTTGGCAAAGTTTGAGAACTTAAAAACACTGTACCTTTTCATCCACGTCTGACTGACACGGTCGATGGACTTTTCGCGGTTACTTCAAAACTATTTTCCTTTATCGTTATTGTTGTCTTTTAGGACAACTAGTTGCCTGGCTTACAATTTGCAATTTTCTAGCGGAGAATACTGCTAGTCTAAAATAATGGAAGTAATAACATAAGTAAAAGTAAGTAAAATGATGGAAGTATTTGTCTTCTCTGCTTACCGTGATTTGGAAAATTGAGTTTCACATTGGTAAAGGTTTCTTGGCAAACCTCATTAAAGTTAAGGCCCCCTTCTGGATAAACGTGCAAGTACTCAATGATCAGATCGGACGGTTTGATTTCTGTCCAACATGCGCAATTCTTCGTCTAGGTTTCGCTGATGTTTCTTTAGGTCATCTGGCTTGCCCCCTAAATGGACCACACGCGGTAGATGCGTTTGACCAACAAAGAGCGTGGAATCAGGACTCGGTAGGCATTTCAAGGACTGCACTCCCATAACAAATGACACACATAGGGGGAGGGTGGCATGCCTAGGTGTGCGTTCCCGCCGGGTCAGTCAATTGCGCTCTCACTTCCGATCTTCTTGACTTGGTCATGGCACCGGGCCCATGTGTGAGAGGAGAAATAGTGTGTGGCAAGATGTTGCGCAAGTCTACTATCACTAAGTCAATTCACGCATAAGTCACCTCGCCGGAAACGATGGTCGAACTGTCCCTTAGGTAATCTGGTGGTACTTAGTGTTAGTTTGAGAACTCCTAACGTGTCACCATTTGATAATTGACGTAGAGCTCACACAAGGCAATGTGCAATTTTTCCGATTGCCAAGCTTTTAATTCTTTTATTTTAAAGAACCTCAGATCCGTTAACCTGGTTTGTATTTATTGCGAAATCAACGCTTGTTCTCGGTTTTAATATGTCCATCCTAACGCTTCATTCCTATAACTTTTTTACTGCAGCCAGGGACAAACAATCACCCGTTGCTTTGTATCAGCCGGAATATTGTCTATGTGCTTAATTCAGCTTTGATACCATCTTAATTTACTTTAAACTCCGCGTTCCAAACCTGATCTTGTTGTAGACGGAGCAGGCTGCGAATAGCAGCATTCACTGCTAATTTGACTCTGGGGTCAGCGTTTGGAACCACCAAGGTTCAGGGCGCTTCTCCTGTCAGTGGACCGCCAAAGAAGAAGGTATGTGCGGCATTCCGTATACTGACTTCTTCTGTTTCCAAAGTCCGTACTCGTTTGTCTCGCTCCCTCGCCATGTTTACAGTGTGGTCGTGGATCCTTACCGAGCATCCCGCCTCCCCATGAAACCCCGACCAGCCTTTGGTTTCTCGCATCAGGATACTTTGTTTCAAAACGACAATTCACACGTCGAGGAGAAACCAAGTGCACCTTTGACTCACCGTCTCGAAAAACCCGCCTGATCATCAAGCACCACGGTGGTTGGATGTTATCGAGACTACTGCAATGCGAGGGGTCCTGTCCTGCCCTCTCAACAGCACCGTTTTCACACCATCGCCACCGCTTGACGACACAGTTGTTAAAATAAGGAGACCCGATGTCACATTCTCAGGTGTTTTTTGCTTCACAACGACTTGTAGGGTTTAGTCCGGTGCACTACATAAATCAGCGTGGCTAATGTCCAGCGATCGTAGCTCAGGTTCACAGCCATCAGTTGGTGTCTTCTTCATACACCACCACCGCGGCCGCCGTGGTGTGGCCCGCGAACCGAGACCGCAGTATTCAGAGGCTCTTGTATCATTTTTCGTAGCCCTAAGGTAGGAGGGCTTTTTCCGTAACCCCTCTCCCGAACGACAAGTGCTTCCCGCAGTCGACAGAACAAGCTGGCTGCGCGTTGCACATAGCGTATTGTACTCTTCTACCATTGACCAGTAAGTGACACAGAGAACCACGCTGGCGCCTCTAGAGTCTGTTCTTGTCGGTAACCACATTCATTTTGATGGTTTATCTAGCCGCTGCGATGTTGACAAAGCTATTGAAGCCTTCTTCTGGCGCCGAGAATGCATTTTCCTTTCATCAGTTTTTAGAACGCTTCTCACCAGTTAACTGCCGGAATCACCTTGGAACAAGCAGTGAGGTATATTCCTTCATTATTCATTAGCTGATTTTTACCGGCTATTGCTCTAGTGGTGGCCGTAGCTAATGCCAAACGCCCGTAATTCTCGAAGATAAAAATCAACTGCAATAACTGCATTTGGTTTGACTGTGGTCATGCCTCCGCTCGCGGCCGATGCAGGGAGCTTGACCGGCTTGCCTGTCTAGCGTATGACTAGTTCGTTATACCCAACAATCGTCTGGACCTCTCGGGCGTTGAACCTTCTACTTCTTCGTGGCTTTTGATTGAAAATAGACCAGAGGAAGACTAGTGCAGGTCTGGTCACGAGGAGCTTAGTCGCACTAGTCGTCTTTCCTGCCACGGCATCTGCGGACTAGTTTGCCCCAAAAAGTCCGCTTGTTTCATTCTTGGAACTGTTGTCAGGCCATGGAGGTCGAAAGCTGTCATTTTCCATCATCCATATCGTGCTCGCAAACTTAGCGTAGCACTGACTGGTCGGTTGCCTGCTTTTTCTGATCCCGATTCTGCGAGTCTTTAGTAGACACATTCAAGGGATTGCATCTAGTTGGCCACCATTCTCGTCTCACCTCTGTCAGTTTAGAAACAACATGTCCAGGCGGTGTTTGCAATTGTCTACCTTTCGAAGTTTCTACCCCTGTAATCGGGAATAGTGCGCTTGTTTCCCCGCACTGCGCTTCTAAAATTTCCTCCTACCCCCCCCTAGGTGGATCGAAAGACCCTGGAGCGCGGTGCTGAGGTGATTCGCTGTCTCTGCGGTTTTCGAGTAGAAGCCGGCCACGTGATGGTACAGTGTGACTGTTGCACCACCTGGCAGCACCTGCCCTGCGTGTGGTGGGCCCTGAGCCTCTGTCTGGAGCCCAGTCTTGCTGCCCCACGCTCAACGCCATCCTCCCAGTTGCCCAACTGGCTACCCCACCGCCCACCCCTTGATCCCGACTGCAAAGCTGATGAGGACACTGCTGCCGACCCGGCAGCACGACGCGCTCGCTGCCGAGCCGCTCTTCTTGCCGCCCTTCTGACCGGCAGGATCAGCTTGCCGGCTCACAGTGGTGGTGGTGGTGGTGGCAGTGCTGGTTCCACGGCTGTCTCCGATTGTGCTTACTTCTGTCCCATCTGCCTCGAGCTGGACGGTCTCACGAAGGTCATTGCCCGCTCTTATCCCCCCCCCGGGGCCTTATTCTCTACTTGTTTCCTCGAAGCCGGCTTTTATAAACTTTGCTTTGTGCAACATCTTCAGGCCGAATCACAGCTGATTATAGTCTAAGATGTAGCTAAGTGTCATCATTAATCCCCTTTTATTTGCTGCCACAAATGCTCCCTTTAATCTGAGAGCTACGTAACCGCGCACCTCAGTGTTAGACACTAACTTGGATCGTAAGGTCATTAATGTTACTTTGCTGGTAGTCTCACGAGTCACCACTACATGCCTCATGTAGAGTCCTAGCAAAATTACTCCTAACAAAAGCTATCAAGCAACCTTTCACGGTAGTTGTTTGTGTTCAGGTCGTTTATCCAGACTTTTTCTACATTTCTATTGACATCACACCCTTATTTGACGCTATAGATCTATCCGATGAATCAGCAACGTCCCGCGCATCCGAGTCCACGTATATGAAGTAAAGCTTGGTCCAAAAATACCACTGTCGACATTTCGTCAGATTTCAAAGAGGTTCTCATACTGCTTTGGATTTGTGCAGTTGACGGATCATCACCTGTGTAGCGTAATAGGTCACTGCGTCCAGTCCAGTTGTCTCTTCTGAATCATAACGGGTATGAAAACAAGGAGCGATCTATTCCCTCAGAGGTGTTCATCCCTCGGCTAGTTGCTGATGAGTGCCGCCTGTTATCCTCCATAATTTTCCATTTTTTGCTCACTCGCCCTTCTCGGAGTACTGCGCTAGTCACCGGTATCGTGGGAGGAGCAAGCGCAACTTGTGCATGACTTTGACTGGTGTGAGGCCGACTTTACACCAGGATTGACTATTTTTCTTTCCTACCGCCTGCCCCACAGTGGAAGAGCACATACCGCACCTTCTCCACCATTCACCTTGTTCTGATGGTAAAACAGACGATCGTAGTTGTGCGTAGGTGCTATGGCTGACACTTAAACAGCCCGTTTACGCGTGCCACACACGAACCAGCCACGTGTACTAGGGCCTCTGTGAGGCCGCTTCGGATCTCACATAGATGAGAGTGCCGTAAAGGCCACCTTGCAAAGCGCCATTACAGCCTGGTTGTCAGTCCTGAGCAGACTTGACCTGTCGTGGTAGCTTCAAAACACATTTACTCTTTGTACTGAGGAAGCTAAACTGCATGTGTGTTGGAACTGCTTCATCCTCAACTATCCCTCACTGACAGCAAAATGGAGTGGCGTTCAAAGTGAATGGTACTATGCGCAGCGGCTGATCTGGCACGAAGCCTGCGGTAAACCGGTGTGCGACAGGAAGGCATTCACGCATATGGCGTTGATGAACTTCGTTCCATGACGATTATATGAGTGCTGGACAGGGCTTCGGCGATTTTTTTCGGCGTACGCACACGGCCAAGTGGCGCATGCAACGCCCAAATGTGCAGGGGCACTGTTGGCAGATTAGTCGTCAGTCGCTCCTCGACAGGTTTGCGGCTCTCTGATCAACCGAGTACTATGACCTGACAGGCTACGACTTCTGCGCATAGTGACAGCTTACTTGGAGCTCGGTCGGTTGGAGTATGTCCGGCGGTGGGTTTGTTGTGAGTACCGCAGAAAGTAATTTATAGAAGAAAAATGCCTACGAACGATCCCTTGGAGATCCGAACACTGATCAGGAGTAGTCAAGGCAGCGTAGTCTGCCGCTGGCTGAATGGAGCTTGGCCTCACAGATGCTTGGCCATAGCAGTCGCACAGTGAACTGGAACTTATCCTACATCCCACCGAAATCCCGGTTGCAGTGGCTTTGGAGGTGTTTTTTTACCTGGAGCGAAACGAACTCGGAATTGTAAGCTTCAATGAGGTCAAAGGGGATTGGGTATCGTTATCGATGGTTATGTTTTGGAATACGGGGATCTGAAACGGTAGTAGTGACTTTACGATGCCTTCGAAAGTGTCCAATTGCATATATACAGGCCCCAGTTGCGCAAATTCTCGAAATATAATTTCGTGACAATGAATGTTTTTTTTTATCTCATCTTACTTACTGACCATATAGTTGCCAACAGAAATAAAGTGGGTGGTGGGGGCAATTTTAAAGTTGTTTGTGGGAAAGTCTGATGTCGGCAGGACTTCATTGGTCTAGACTTTCAGTTTTTCTTGTTTCCATTGTCTGAACTCTGGAGCCGACAGTAGAGCAACAAATTTGAGTACTCAGGCTGATCAAAGAGCTTGCTCCTGTCCGAAGCTCAGACCACTAAGCCCATATTTTTGCGGCGCTGAGATTCTTCCCCTATCCTTTTCTGGCTTGCGTACACTCACCAAGGAATGTTCGAATGTAGTGGAACTGAGACGGTCCACCTCCCTCTGTAACGGCGTTCGGACAGGGTTCTACACGCGGTGGCCCTAACGGTATTACAACCTAACTTCTCACTGCTGAGGGCAATCTTGTAACGTTGGAACGTTGAGAGAATTGATGAGGACCCCTTCCCCACCAATACACCGCACGCAACGAATGTCTTACGGGCTACCATGTTTTGTCCGATCAGGGGTCTGGTGTGTTCCGACTAGGCCACATGGGGAACGTTCTCCTGTTCTATGTGTAACTACTTATTCTGGAAGCGCGCCACTCCCCAAACGCCTGGTTTTAGCATGCTAACCTAAAACGGAGCCCCGCATAGTGCGACAGAGAGGCTTTCCGAGTGTGGGGGTGGGATCACTAACTATATCATGGATTGTGCGTTCTGGGAACACACAAACACACAAGCCTTACCTAGCAAACCCTTCAACTGATAAATACTAAACCATAGTTTTATTTAACCCGAGGTCAGTCTTTTCTTTTAAAGGAAACTGGTCCGCGAAAAAGTTGACGGGCGGACTGTTGGTCTGCCAAAAATCAATATCCTTTAACTGAGACATTCTGGGATCAGCTGACGAGTGACTGACTAGTAGTTTGACAAATGAGCCGATTTCTCAACCCCTCCCCCGGTTGAACGGAATAATCCTCGATTACGAGGCCTCTGCATCTACGATGACAACCGCCTTCCCTCGTTGGTAACGCGAGGCTTTAAATCGGCACCAATTGGGGTACTGTCAGAGGTGTCTAAGCGCAGCCAAAAAAGCTCATTAAAGTACGCACCTTTGTGGGTCTGCTGTTTTATGGGCCGTAGGAATGAAGGGAAAGTTTACGGCTGCTGCTCAGTTAACTTTCTTATCCTCCGCCTCCAATTTGTAGGACTATCCTCGAACATTGGCTGTCGCTCTGGCGCAAAACGACGTCACAAAAGTTTTTCCGGAGACAACTTCGGAAGCGACGACAGGTGTGACTTACGAGTACTGGAGTCTTGCCAGCCCGGATGGTGGGGATCAGTTGCTGACGGATGAGTTTGCTCTGGTTCACCGTGATGACTTCCCGTCACGCCGTAGAACGAGGCTCAGTGGTTGCAGCCACTGCTTCCGTGATCGAACAGAAAGACTCAAACACACGAACTACGCCTTGCCTCAGACGTCGTGGTTTTGCGCATCTACCGCCTGTGGAAAGATAGCAGGTAAGCACCCTATCTCCGTCTTGGCTGCAGATCAACAGCTGCTTCGGTTACCAATGTTAGGTGTGGATTTATATATCTACGGCCTCCAGTTAGACGCCAAATGATGAAGCATCAGACGCCGGTTAATTTTTGGCGCTTTTTCAGTGGAGTGCACAACGGCCGAACCGCTTTGAGAAAAATCGGCTCCGAAAAACCAGTCCGTGATTTCATTTTTCATGCGTTTAACTTTCGTCCTTCGGTCACCTGCTTTTCGTATTTAACTCTCTTTGGTTCAGGTTTGTTTTTCCCGGTAGGCTGTTCCCCTTGTTTTCGCCCATCAGGCTGCTTCTCCGAGGGTTCCACCAGCTCATTTTGCAATTGGTAACTGGGCTTTAACTCACCCCCATACCTTTTTCGTTTGCATTTCCCAGATTTTCTGCACCTTCGTTCTGCCCTACCCATAAAGCGCCTTTTACCACGCTTCCCCTAAGACAGTTGGCCTTGCTTGCAATGTTCTCAGTGGGTTCGGCTATTTTGCTTCCGCCCGCTTTTCTGGAGGCCGCTGGCCTTCGGTACTGCAAGCCGTATATCTCAGAACTCAGCCGGGCCGACAGTCTAAGACCCAGTGAGTACTTGCTCAAAAGCAGTGGCCTCTGGTGTAGAGGTTGCTTTTTCGAGGAAGCACCTCGAAGCAAATCCCTCTGTCTGTAGTTCTGCTCGTTGCAGGTCCTTGGCCTGTTTAAGCTAAGGGCAAAGACCATGGTCCCCTGTATACTCAAAAACTCGATTATGCTAAGAGTAGCCGGACTGTGGCTCCAAGTCCGGTCTCTGGTATGGCCAGTTTTCGATGAAACAGCTTGCCCCTCCCTTTGTGAACAGCTTTCATTCTTCTGACTGTAGCTTCTGGCCTTCCTTCGTTGTTAGAACATTTTTAACCCTGGGATTCTTGTTTCCCACCATAGTGGCAACAGTTGGATGGAAGGTGGTGCCTTCCTGCGCCCATATGACCTGCTGGACGGAGCCCACCCGCAGACCACGGCATTGGTCAATTCCCAGCTCTGGCACGCCCGCGAGCTTGTCTACGACGAGGCCAGCCGAGTTGTGCTTCCCCTATCTGCCTGGCGAGGTCGTTGTTCTGTCCTCAGTCCTACTGTCTATCGTCAGGGTAGACTGATGGACCTGCCGGCGCTGATTTTTACCTTTCGTCACCTGTAGATAACTCTTCAAAGGAGGTAGAGGGAGACGGATGCACATCCACTGGTCTTCCTCTGCGACCGCCTCTTCAATCGCGGCGAGGGTGACTCCCTGAGTTTCCAAGAGATTGCGCCGGCTTATCTTGGAAAGTCAACATGAAGGTGCGTACATCAAAGTCTAAGTAGTCAGTCTCTCCACAGTGGATCTTCCCTCCATCGTCTTACTCCTCTCCTCTCCTCCACATCCTCCTGCTCCCTCCCCACCCTCCTCCACCTCCCCTCTCATCCCCCTGCTCCTTACCCGCCGTATTTTTACTACCTTCGTCCATTCCTTCCTTGGACCACTTTTTACAGCCGTACGCTTTCCTGCGGCACACTGAATCCTCCACATTGCGTGCAGCGATTGTGCGCCAACTGAGAGCAGAGGACCTACGCACCCTGGACTCCACCACTGCCTTCGGCGCTGTCCTTTCCGGGTCAACCTCGACGGCCTATATTCCCAGTCGCGAGAGCGGAGACAAAAGGACGGCAAGCTCCTTAAGTCCACTTCGGACGAAGGAACTCGTTTTTCTCCCTCTCTGAAAAAGGTGAGTTGCAAATTTATTAGGGTTTGTTTCTGTCATAGGCTCCAGGAACTGTTGCCAAGTCCCCCTGACCACTCCTGGGTCCACGTCTACAGTGACTTCATTAGAATGTTTGGTGTGCTGACCAGTGGTTAGTGATCTGGGTAATCTAGCTAAGCTCTCCAATGACACACACCTATTTTCCCTTAAATTACGACAATAGAGACGGCATTAGCAAAAATGTAATGGCTATAGAACCTTTTAACCAACCAGCACAATCAATGCAAAACCAAAAGGAGGATGAGGTAGGCCGCTTTTTAACTCTCGGCATGGTGGTCGTTGTAGCTGCTTGCAACCGACCAAAAGTATCATGCGAAGGGAGTATTGGAATGCCGAAAAATTCTCAACCTGGTCTCAGACTTCGCCTCCTTCACGGACTGTGGGTCGCTTAGTTTTGAGACTACCCACTCGAATGCCCAGCTCGGTGTAGGTATCGTTCGTCGTCCATTTGTATAAACAGCCTGCCTCGATATGTGTATCACTGAAATCAATTGTTGTAGGTTAAAGTCCTATCGTTTCTTTTTGTCTCTAGAGAACATTAACCACTGCATTGAAGCGCCTTTCTTCACTACCACGGAAGCAGCTTACAGTTATAACTGAAAACAGAGTCTTCACCCACACTAGTCGTAGGCCCTGCTCACCGGTCAAACTGAAGTGCCCACCCATATGTCATCCTAATTCCTGTGTTGGCACTTCCGAAGCCTTGTCTTCATCAGTGAAGCCTACTTCTGAGCAGTGTTCAACTCAAATACCATTGGCCACGCAAGAGGCTGACATGGCCACATCCACTGCGTTCCCCCCTACCCATCCGGCCGTGGTTGTCCCCTCTACAAAACGCTCGGGAAAGTCAAAAGTTGGTGCGAGCAAAATCCGGGAGCAGGACATTCTAAAGGAGGCCAAAACCCTAACCTTTATTGAACTACAGGAAAAGATCGCCGCACAGGAGGGTCTCTCGGCTAAGACGACCTCGCCGCATCCACGTCGAAAAGCTGTGGGAAAACAACACAATAATATCTCTACCACCACGGTAAAGTCAGCTTTTAAGCACGCCACTGCTGTCGCTTCTGCTTCTGTTCCGACCGAGTCCACACAGTCCAACATCAGTTCACCGCTCTTTGTGGAGACTGCACCACCACCAGCAGCTGCCACTGCTACGGAGATGGCAAAGAAACCCCAGTTTTCGCCCATCTCACCGGCCACTTCTCCGTTTTCGCCAGACCCCATTTCATCCGCAGTTGCCGTCGTTTCCGACATAGTCCAGCAGCAGCAACAACGGAGGCTTCCCTTATGAGCTACGAATCTGTGTCGCCGGCTTCACAGTCTCCCCAGGAGTTGCCTTCTCACCGAATCGTTACCTCTAGGAGCACGTCTTCTGTCTCCTACCGAGACAATCACCCTAGACAAGCCTTTGGAGGAAAAGCGTGTCGGAATTTGGTGAGACGAACCGTCATCGAGTGCTACCAGTGGGAGCGTTGTTGTTGCGACTGCGGTGGAAACCGCCTGCCATAATGCCGCGTGCTCAGAAGTGATGTTAGCGACCTCCTCGCCTCTCAACCCCATACCCCTGAAGGTGAACCAGGCGCTCGTGATGACCTCCAGTGAAGAGGCTGACTTTGAAACCTGTGATGAACGCTTTTCGCTTCCAGAACCGCAACTCGTTGCCATCCAGGAGGAAGGGAATGACGATTTAGCGGAAGATGGTGACGTGCAACATGCCTGCACTCACCTATCTCGCCGGTGTAATGGTGTTGACGGTAGGCTCGGTTTCAGTAGTTACTTGTATGCCGGTGGTTTCTCACATGGCAGAAGCTTCCCGTATTCCCTGCAGCGTCATGACACTTGAAATTAGCCCTCCACTGGAAACGCTTGAAGGCTTAGATGTCATGGAGGTAAATGAAGAGTTTCCACAGTGGACTGTCTGCCCACACTCCAATGCATTCTCGACAGTCTGCGAAATGGTCCTAAATTCTCCGTTTTCCACCACGGATGTTGCTCTGAGGTCTTTGTCTGACATTCCCAGTCCATCCGCGGTAACGAGCCTCGTAGTGACGTCCCCATCGGACTTTGTGGCGCGGACCTCTTCTACCGTAGTGTATACTTGTCCACTGGCCTCCTCTCTTGCTCCTGGGCGCTGTGTGTCTTCACCGGATAGGCACCAACATCGATCGCCACCCCCTCTGATATCGCCTGCCTTCAGTTACCAGCCCATCAGCCCTGATTCCTCCGACGAATCTCCGTGCAGTGCCCACGCTACTGCGCAGCCACTGCAAATTGAAGCCCCCAATGCAGTCAGCGATGGCACTGCTCACCTAGAAGACAATCGCCTCTTGACTGCCGGTACTGAGGAAGAAAAGCGACGACAGCGGCATTCGACTAGCCGGTCGTCACCTTCTGCGGCCTGGTCACCCACACAATGCCGTGATCACAAGGACCGACGTCGCTCACTCCCACCACCGTTCCCATCACCACTTCCGTGACCGTGATCATCATTGTCGATCCTCTTCAAATCGGAAGTCGGTCAAATTCGGAACACCAACAGTCATTGGAACACCACCAACACCGTCATTACCATCGCCACCAACATCACCACAGCGACTGCAGTAGCGTTGAATCGGAACACTACCGTGAACGCCAGCGGTCCCCGATCGCAGCCCGATCACCGTCACAGTCGCCATGAGAGGTGTCCTGAGGCCAAGGATGCCACCGTGTCATCAATAGCGGCTGCGGAAATGCCAGCCGACCCAACTCCCCACCACCGAAGGCGCAAGGGCCACAGCCCTAAACGAATCGTATTTCGTCGTTACGAAGATGGAACCGGTGCTACTTCTACACGCGGCTCTGTTGTTCCCACTCAGGAGGGTGTGCTGGATCTCTCTACCTCATCTTCGTCAACTTTGGCTCCCGAGTCGAATGGTGGTGGTGGTGGTGGTGAGGTCAGTAGTGGTGGTAGCAGCAACAACTGAGTTGCTCCTCCCCTCCGCATTTCTTCTCTCTACTTTTGCCCCTCCTCTGCTCCTAGGCTCCTCGGTGTTGTCCTTTTTGTGGGTCTGGATCGTCCTTACGTGCCATATCGCCACCGATCTGCCCAGCTCACTGCCCACCGGTGTGAGATCATGCTATTGCATTTTTTGTACAAATATTTCACTCCTGGCTAGCCCCGAACTTGGACGCCCCTGGGCGAACGCATTTCTGCTCACATTTCCACCGTTTTTGTGCAGCGTATTGATCTCTGAGTGTGTGTATGAGCCCCGTCCATAACTTTTAATAGGCCTTAATCATAGTGACATCATTTCGGAGTTGGTCCGTGTGTCTCATTGACCTTTCTCCACCCCACCACTTCTCTATTCCCCCGCTACTCCGTGTACAGTTTCTTTTTCTACACCGTCCTGTGATCATGAACATTTATTCATGCATACGCGTGTATTATTATACATACTTATTCCTATTGCCCCTATATTTATACAAATATGTGTTTGAATGCGTACCGTACCAGCATAACACGCGGTATATTGTACTCCACGGATGCTCCATCCACCTTTCTCTTTTATCTGCACACTTGACTGAGTGTGGTTATTTGTCTCTTTCTTCATGCACTATCTTCGTTGGATTGCTTCCCGTAAAAGTATTGAGCGCACTTTTTCAGCATGGCTATCTTCTCTCTCTTCTCTTTATACTTTGCTAATGGGTATCCGGAGCTTCCTCCCCAGAAGCCGCCAAATTTAGCTGTCAGGGTTTGTTTTATGGTTCAGCGTCGTTTGCTTCCCACGCGCCCGAAGTCCTGACAATAAATACGGCTGGGCTACCTTTATCAAATCGAGGCGAAGGCGGCTGGCAGCGAGCGCCGGCGGTATTGTTAAAGAACCAATCAGCGTCCGACAGTGCCCTCGCGCAGGTAACCCCGTGCGCGAGTGCTTCGCACTGACGCTGACTTTCTGCATTCTTTGATGAATGCTAACTGTTCGTTAATGGAACTGACTCGTCACGTTTGGTCTTGCGGATTATTATCGAGCCTCATCAGCAGCCGTACAGCAGTACAGTAGTAGTGAAGGCAGATGAACAATGCCAACAACAGCAGAAGGGAGACTGCAATAACCGTTTCTGGCTCATTAGCCGTCATCGGCCGACCCTAGGTGGTGGTGCACCACCCGAGATTCAAATCAGCGACATGTTGCTCAGAAGTCCAGCGCTCTAACTGTTGTGCCACGGGCACGTTGACATGTCGGTTTAGCTCGGGAACACCGACATTCGGGATTCAGCTGGGGGTCACTATCAGGGCATGGGACCTGTGGTCCTCGTTGGCTTTCAAGGTCATGACTGGCCTTCGAGTTAGCTACTGACGAGGACCTTATTACACATCGGCTCGTGCCCTACCATAAAAAATGAAACACGCCTGAATCTCACAATGCGCTGAAACTCTTGGCTTGGAAGCTGCCAACTAACGGGATACTTCGGTTCTCTATATGTATGTGCAGCGGCTGGCTGGAGGCATGAGAGCCAGGCTCAATGTCCCCCTTCTGAATTCAACTTCTATGGCAGTCATATGTACATGAGATCTCAGCCGCCCTGGTACATGCAGGAGAATCTGGTCGTGTGCGGCTTATGTTGACGGGCTTTTTAGCTTCATCTGGCACGGCTCCTTAAGGGGAGGGAAAAGTCAGTGGCAGATGCTCCAACAGTCTGGAATGACTATAAAGTAATTCACGCGTGAGCCAATGTCCTTTGCTCGCCACGCTGTCAGACTCTTGGTGGATATTATCGTTCGACATGATCGAGCTGGTGTTGTATCTGTTCGTTAGTGTCGATGGGGACTTCCTCTATCGTTTCTACATGAACCGTAGTGACCTATTGCTACTGGAGGAGGTTAATACAATGAGTAACCTTCAAGATCTGTGGCTTCAGGCACGAGAGAGGATCCTCAGGGAAATCTGAGGTGTTTGAAAGCGTGGAGGGAGGGAGAGAAGGCATACTTGCCTTTGGGTGGTCAGGCCAGCGTGAGATGGACGCTCACAGGTCTATAAATATATGCTGGCCAACCTACTTGAATGCCTCTCGTGCTCCTTATTCTTCTGAATTTTAGACCCGTCTGGTTGTAGGGTTTTGTAACGGGGCTGCTCCCTCGGTACTTGGGGCCGAGTCCATTGTAATCTTATCGGCTTTTGCGCGACTTGTACCTTCTTCAGACCAGTAAAATAAATGGCGATATTTGATCTACTTAAATACTGTAAGTAACATTGTTTAAGATGGTAACGTTTAAATGTCACCCATTGCCAAACAAAAAGTGTCATGAAGGAATGCTGTTAGAGAGATTTCCCTCTCGGCGCTCACATTCAAGTGGAAAATATGATTCTGGAGATGAAGAGTCGAAAGAGGTTAGCAACATTTACCTCGCTAAGATCCTGTCGTGTAGCCTGAGGTGTATGAGCTGGACAAACAGAGGGATCCTGCGTTTCTGAGATTCGAGAAGTAATGTGGAATCACATGGAGCATGATAGGGTTTGGTCCACGACACAATGGCCTTTTCGAGTAGGTGGAATGTTTGATACATATCCAAAACTGAAATACGAAGAGGAAACCGGCACTGAAACGAGCACAAGTCGAATATTCAGGACAAAGACCTAGAGTGGACGGAATGTTGCCTACTGTTTTAGGGATCCGTTAGTAATATGGAGACAGCTGGAAGTCTGATAAAACTAGTCAGACTTATGTCACTGTTCACAGGAGAGGTTTTGTCTGTGTGGGCGTCCCTAAAGAAAGATATGCGCGTTTTGTTTTTACAAATACGAGGGTCAGAATCTGGAATACATTTGTCCTGATGGAATGCTAGTTCGTGCGACCCCGCTTTCAAGATAATTGGGCAAACAATTTCCAACAGCATGCGAGCAGAGAGGGATATTGGTAACATACAGGATTTGACATCGTTTAAGAAAAATGGCTGAACGTAGCACCCGGGTTTGATGTCCTGAATAAGGAAACCTTTTCTGCGCCATAATAACTTTGAAGAACACGTTTTTGCTTCCCTTATTTTGGTTTACGGACCAGTTTTGCCTTCGCAGAAAATATACGCGAGCATTATCGATGCCGAATAAATGGAAGCACTTGGAGTCCTGAGTCCTTTTGTGAACCCAGGAGATCCATTGTCAGGACTAAAAAATGCCATGCACTAGATGAGGGATTAAGTGCAGAAATGTGCTAGCGGTCTGGAAGCTTGAGCCGGTGGTACTGACAGGGCATATGTCACGGATGTTTACGGCCCAGTCTCGAATAAGATGTCCCCTGATGCGGCGAAGGACAAATCTTACGACGACCTGCATGCCCTCCCGGAGACTGTGCCGAAAGCGGACAAGTTGATTGGTCTTCAGTTCAATTCAGTTTTATTAAGGGAAATATAGGCTAAGCCTTTGAGCTCCCTTTTTGATGTCAATGACACTGTAAATTAAAAAAAGGCTGACATATAATGAACGTTGGACAAAGGGTTATCTCCCCGACACACTGCAGGGCATCGGACAAACAAATATAAAATAATGTTACTCAAACATAGGGAGTAGTATGTTATAGGACGCGAAAAATTGTGGATGGGAATATGTTTCAGGAAATGTGTTAGGTTCGGATGTCGTGGTAGTACTTATAGCTGTACTGGTCAAACTTCCGCTTAAAAGTGTCAACGGATGGGGACATGATTATGTCGCAGGCAGAGCATTCCAGGCCTTAATCACTCTGTTGGAGAAGAAGAACCTTCTTGTGTCAAGTCTTGCACCTGTCACACGTAGTTTAATTGGATGTCCTCGCAAAGTAGTGGTAGTGGCCAGCTCAAAGAAGTCGCCAGATGAAAGGCAACAATCCTGACGCCGCAGCATTCGAAAGGCTTGTATTAGGTCGCCGCGTAGCCGTCTATAGTCCAAAGGAAACAGATCAAGATTAGACAATCGTGTCTCGTAAGGCAGACAGCTTTGACCTTGAACAAGCTTGGTTGCACGTCTTTGGACCTTCTCACCTTGGCGACTTCAACTCCCTAGTCGGGACAGACCACGCCACCTGGCAGGGAGTGCTGGCTCCTTCTTCTGCAAACCTGTGCGAAATACCGGCTTCTGCTTCCCAACGCCATCTTTGGCTTTCTGACGCGGGAGAAGGTCATAAGGACGCACCCTCGATCGCAGCCCTGGCAGCTGCTGGAATATGTTCTCATCCAGCGGCGTGATCGACAGGACGTATTAGTAACCAAGGCGATCCGCGATACTGATCATCAAGATGAGACGCCGATTTCAACCCCACCAAATGCCCTAAGGTAAACGACTGGCAGGTAAGTTAAATAATCTTTTAGAAAATCTCCCTGCTCACTGTTTTGGAGAATCTGGATGCTCCAGATGACAAAGCTACCGTGGAAATACAATGGTGTTAACTGCGGAGCGTCATCTAGTCCATCGCCCTCGAAGTTATCGGACATCCACGCCATCAACAGCGGGACGGGTTTGACGACAATGATGCCCAACTTAGCAACCTACTTGCGAAGAAGGTCTGCATGAGCCTACCGACTGATGCCAGCAAAGCAGCCAAGAGTACGTAAACCGCAACGAACGGAAATTTATTTTAAAGCCATCAAGACCACATATGGCTCCTGCATCAAGGGAACAGCCCAGCTCTGATGGCACAACAATTCTGACGAAGAAATCCCAAATTCTGAAGCGTTCGGCTGAGCATTTCAAATGTGTCCTTAAATGCTTCTCAGCCATCGCCGATGTTGCCATTGACCGGCTCTCTCAAGTGGACACGAACAATGACCTAAATTTTGCGTCTTCCCTACCAGAAAACATCTCGGTCGTGCAACAGATTTCCAGTTGGAAAGCACCGGGATCCGACGCGATCCCGCCGGAAGTCTACAAGCATGGTGGGCCCCGGCTGATGGCAGAAGTCACAACACTCTTCCAGGAGATGTGGCACCAAAGACAAGTTCCTCAGGATTTCAAAGACGTGACCATTGTCCATCTATACAAACGGAAGGGGAACCGGCAACTCTGTGATAATCACAGAGGCATCTCGTTGCTCAACATCGTCGGGAAGATCTTCTCTCGTATCCTTCTCAATTGTCTGAACGGTCACCTAGAGCAGGGCCTGCTCCCGGAAAGCCAATGTGGCTTCTGACGACACCACGAAACAACCGATATGATATTTGCCCCCGCCAGATGCAAAAGAAGTGCCAGGAGATGTGAACTCACCTATACACTACTTTCGTGGATCTAATGAAAGCCTTTGACACGGTGAATCGCGACGGACTGTGGAAAGTCATGCAGAAATTTGGTTGTCCTGAGCGGTTTACGCACATGGTGCGCCAGCTTTTTGACGGGATGACGGCGCGCGTCACGGACAACGAGATGGTATCCGAAGCATTCATGGTGACCAACAGGGTGAATCAGTCTCGTCTTCTCTGCTATTCTATGGGACACCTACCGTGATGAGTGCCCTGGGATCCGCATTGCCTACAGATCTGACGGCCACCTTCTCAACAGTCGGCGTATGCAGACCCATCACGTGTCTACGACTACAGTCCATGACTTCCTTTTCACGGACGACTGCGCCCTTAACACCGTGACGGAGCATGACCCTTTTGGCCGCAGGCGGCACCAGTTTTGGATTTAAAATCAGTGCAGCCAAAACGGTGGTCATGCGCCAGCCGCCACCCAGCGCAGAATACAATGCTCCCCAAATCAATGTCAATGGCATCCAACACAAAACGTTTTGAAAAACTTTGCTTATCTGGGAAGAACACTGTCACGGAACACGAGAATCGATGACGAGGTTTCTCAACGGATCTCCGAAGGCGGTAAGCCGTTCATCCGGCTGCGGGCCTCTGTGTGGAATTGCTACGGTATTCACCTGAATACCAAACGCACGATGTACAAGGCCGTCGTCTTGATGACACACCTTTACGGAGCGGAAACCTGGACCGTCTACGCAAACCAAGCCAGGAAGCTGAATCACTTCCATCTCAGCTGCCCCGGCAGAATACTGAAGCTGAGATGGCAAGACATGCTCCCTGACACGGAAGTCCTAGAGCGGACAGGAATCCTCAGCATCCACGCCATGCTGAGGCAAGTGCAGTTGCAATGGAGTGGCCACCTGGTGAGAATGGACGAAGAGCGATTAGCCAAACGACTTCTCTACGTAGATGTCACTACGGGTGCTTGCCGAAAAGGAGGTAAAAAACAACGCCACAAGAACAATTGGAAGAAATCTCTGAAGCATCTGCAAATCAACCCGGTGACCTTGGAGGACCTTGGCCAGGATAGATCGGTATGGAGAAGATCCATGAAAACTGGTGCAGCAATCTATGAGGCCAACCGGATCGCCGCTGCTAAGGCCAAAGGGGCGGCTCGCAAGTCACAAGCACCGCGGATCAACACCGCATATGCCCAGGTCCTTCCAACATGCCCACGCTGTCAGCGCACCCTCCGCGTGCGAATCGGCCTGGTTGGATATCTTCGGATGAAAGGCATCAAAAATCCCACAACATCAATTTCTGCCACACCTGCCTCAAACCCCACGACGATGACGACCACCGCAACCACTGATAACGATTTTATCGATGCCCCGCCGCCCACAATCACTGACACCATCCTCCATCATCCACTCCCTACGCCGATCACGGCGACGATCACCACTTGCCCCACTCCAAGCACCTCAGTTACCACCTCCAACTACCTGCCACCTGCTACTTTCAACACCACCGCCGCCCGCAGTAACAGCGATGTGGACTCGGTACTAACCTATCCTCATTGCGATCGCACATTCACCTCACACAGCGGCCTGGTCTGTCACTTGCGAATCAATCGCACAGTTACAGGCCACCCAGTGCCAGGAGCGCCAACTATATATACCTGGGATTGGGTATGACTGGCTGATGACGGCTAATAAGCCAGAAATGGCCATTCCAGTCTCCCTTGTCTTTGTTGGTTCCACCTTATCAACATATACCTTAAGTCGCAATGCGACTGCCCGCGAGGGCTCTAAAGTGAGCTCCAAGGCCCAACGGAACATACGTGTTCCTTAACCAGATCGGTGAACCCCACACTATCATATATATATATTGGTAATGGGGCGCTCACCGATCGGTTACAGGACTCACTCGTCCCATTGTGCCTTGGGGCTAACTCTCAAGCTCCCGCCAGCAGCCGTAAGGCAGCTAAGCATAGAGGCAGAATAACATGACCGACAAAGACAAGGGAGACTGGAATGGCCATTTCTGGCTTATTAGCCGTCATCAGCCAGCCATACTAAACCCAGGGCGCTGCCGCGCCCGAGCCTCGAACTCGTGACCTTGTTGGGCAGAAGTCCAACGCTCTACCCACTGCGCCACGAGCTCGTTGTATATATATATATATATATATATATATATATATATATATATATATATATATATGGCAAAGACGTTATACCGTAC